>KL647312.1:1248231-1416191 GCA_000727475.1 Sarcocystis neurona | reverse complement strand
AGGGGGAGACGGCCAGAGACAGGGGGAGACGGCCAGAGACAGGGGGGGACGGCCAGAGACAGGGGGAGACGGCCACGGACACAGGGAGGGGACAGATGAATAGGGGACACAATCCGAGACAGAGGGGCGCGCAGGTAGAAAGTAGACGGCCAGATCGACGGCAAGACAGACAGACGGGGGGATAGAGGAACGCGTCGACCGACAAAGATATGCAGACAGAGGGACGGGGGGGGGAACAGACTGGGAAACAGCCGGAAAGACAGCTCCAGGCGTATACAGGAGAGACGTCTCTATGTACATATATGTGCACAGCTTCAACGTGTATATACGTGCATATATGGAGACATGCACGCACGGACGGTCCGCAGTAAGAGAGACGGGGCGACATGGGGAGAATCCGCACGGGTGCTGGTGGAAGTCCACGTATGTGTGGACGGATAGAATGCGGAGGAACAGAGACTGCGGAACGCCCAGGAAAAAGGTAGACAGCTTCATGTATACGGAGATCGAACACCCGGGCACATGCGTACGAAGTCTGCTTCCCGCGCGCTGCAAGGCAGAAGGCAGCAGTGGTTGCCCTGCGCAGCAGAGACATCACGCCGCACACCTCTCTATGCGTACTGAAGTGCTGTCCAGGAAAAATTTGTATTTCTTCACAAACAAAAGCACCATCGGGGCATGCATGCGTTCAGATACATAAACATGGAAAACGTACACACGTACATACGTTTGTATACTGGTGCACGTATATACATATATATGTAAATATCGGCCACATACATATATATGTGTTCTTAAGTATATATATATACATGTATATATATATACACGTGTATAGACATATGTATACATATGTAGCTCCATTACGTGTGTGTACGCACACACATTCTTGTGTGCATATACACGCACACACACACCAAGGGGACATGCGTATATACGTGTTTATGTGTATATATGTACATATATATATATGTGTACAGATCTGCGTGACGTATATATGTTTATAGATGTATATGTTTGCCGGCGTGCACCTACCGGCGGACTGGGCTTCAATTTCCTCTTCCAGTCGAGCAGCGAGGTCTTCGCCAAAATTCTGGTGCTGTCGGCTCTGCAGCAGCAGGTCCACGTGCAGCCACATAGCAGCAGGTGTTGCCTTCACGGGGACACTTTTCAGTCTCTCACTTTTGACCAAATAAAGAACGGAAATAGTGGGGAAAAGAAGACGACGAAGGGCCACCATCGGCACAAGCAGACATGCAGCAACGAACGACAGGGCAGCAGGAAAGACAGTGGCACCAGCACCGCTTTTGAAGCCGCTGCAGGAGCAGCAATAACAGCAAATCCGAGAAGAAGGCATCACTAGCAGGAGCAGCAGCGGGCACCCCGAGGCGCGCAGCAGCGACTTCGTCCCGCCCTCATGAACAACAACGCCGCAGTAGCCGCAGGATCAGCAGAACAAGCAGCAGCGACGCCAGCACCAGCAGAAGACGCAGCAGCAACGCCAGCACCAGCAGAAGAAGCAGCAGCGACGCCACCACCAGCAGAAGAAGCAGCAGCAACGCCAGCACCAGCAGAAGAAGCAGCAGCAACGCCAGCACCAGCAGAAGACGCAGCAGCAACGCCAGCACCAGTAGTAGCGCACCAACCCCAGCAGCAGCACCAACGCCAGCAGTAGAAGCACCGCAAGCTCAAGCTGCAGCAGCAGCAAGGCGGACACAGAAATGGGAGAGGACTCCATCGAGAAGACGGATGGGAAGAAACCAGGCAGAAGAAGATCGGGAAAAGAAGAGTTTTAAGGGGACAAGGAGAAGGAATAGAAGGAGAAAGCTGGAAAAAAAAGGAGGCGAAGGAGGACGTACAAGAACGACGGCCCTGTAGATGTCGCGTAGACGCTCGGCGATCTCCTGCTCCTTCGACGCAGCGAAATAGTTCAACCGCTGCACCTGTTGCTGCATCAGACTCCGGAAGCGAGATTCTGCGTCCGGTAGCAGCCACCCCACAAAACACCCGCCCTTTTAAAATCAATATATATAGACAGATCGGCGCAGAACGGCAGGTAGCTACGCAGACTATACTATGCGAATATACGTGTACACTGCCGTACGCGACGGTAGTTTGCACCGATTCCTTCTACTCAGTACTAGTATATATATACACATATATGTATATATGATAGCAATGTACACCCATACATTTCTCATATATATATGTATATGGTAGCAATGTACACCCATACATTTCCTACATATATGGTAGCAACGTAGATCCATGTATCTCCTATATACATGTATATGATAGCAACGTACACCCACACATTTTCTTTCACACATACATATATATGAGGGCAATGTAGAAGCCAGCATCTATGTGAACAAATACGTAAACGCAGGTGCGGCTGAATATAGGCGTAACTCGCAAGATTCCACACGCTGAAAGAGAAACACAGAGAGAGACGAGAAACGGCATCGCAGCAGATGTCTGCCAAATACGTGGAGCTACGCCCTTGCAGAATATAGAGCTCCACACGTACATATATGTGTGTACGCCCTCGCGTGGACAGCCGCATGCATGCGTGCAGGCAGAAAAAGAGAGGAAGAACGAACGAACAAAAAAGAGGGACGGAGATGGGCCGTCGGCCAATGCACACGCGCTACCCGCCAAATTGAGAGAGAAGGCCTGCATGCGCGCAAGAAGCTCCTTTTTATAACGCGAAGCCGTGTTACGCGGGACGGAGCTCCTCCACCTCTACCCGGGTGTATACGTACACAAACTTGCACACCGAGACACAGAGACAGCGACACACAGAGACAGCGACACACAGCTATTTGTATGTATTCAGAAGTGTTTGCTTGGTTAGTTCATGGCTGCGCAGAGACGGCACGCCGAGCACGTCTGCAGGAAGCCGACGTCGAGAGGGCGGCGTCCTTGACGAATCGAACACGGGGAAGATGCGCAAGCTGCTGCTGCTTCTTCTCCCGGTGCTTCTGCTGCTCCTCCCAATGCTGCTGATGCTCCTGCCGCTGCACTACTGCTGCTGCTGCCCTCCTCCTCCTGCGTCTCGGTAGCTCCTGCTGCATCTCTGCAGCTCTCGCTGATCTTCCTGCTGGTAAGCGGGCTGCACTGCAGGTTCGGCTGCTTCTGTTTCGCGCATGCACCTGCTCCAGCTGCTGATCTATCCTCCGTTCGTCCCGCCCCTGCCTCTGCTGCTGCGCACGGGTTAGCTGCTCTTGCTGCTCCTGCTGCTGCGTTTCACACCTGCCCATGCGCTGCGGTGTCGCGTCTGCCTCTGCTGCTGCCGCAGCGCCGCTTGCTCTTCGTGCTGCGCCTCCGCTACAGCCCGTGTATCTACGCGGCTTAGCTGCTTTGCTGCTCCATTCTTCGGTCTCGCCAGTGCCCCTGCGGCTGCTGTCGCCCGCCCCTACTGCTTCTGCTTCTCTTGTCCCTTCTGCTGCTGCTGCTCCTCCTCCTCCTGCTGCGGCCACTGGTGTTGCTACCGATGCTGCTGCTGCCGCTCCGCTGCTCCCCTCCGCCGGCGTTATCGCTGCTATCGGTCTCGTGGAAAACTGCTGTCCCCCTCATGGCTGCTGAACCTTCTGCCAATGTGTGTGCTCCTGCTGCTGCTGCTATAACGTCAGCGTGTGCTGCAGCTGCTGCTACTCTTGCTTCCCCAGCGCCTTCTCCTGCCGCAAGAACATCAACTGCTGTCGCTGCGGCTGCTGCTCTCCCGCGGTTGCCTCCACTGCTGTTGCTGCTTCTGTTGTCGCTGCTGCTGCTTCTCCTGCCGGGCTGCTGCTGCTTCTGCTGCCGCCGTTGCTGCTCGGGCGACTGCTGCCGCCGCTGGTGCTTGTGCTGTCGCTGCCGCACGTGTTGCTGGGACCCCCGCTCACCAGGCAGCATAGACAGCAGTTCTATTTGCCCTTGGAGGCTGAACTGCATCGCCGTGCTTGCGCATGCAGCTGCTGCTGCAACACTTCCACTTCCATCCGTCCCCTTCTGCTGCTGCAAAACCGCTTCCTGCTCCGTCGCTCCGTCCGCTGCTGCTCCTGCTCCTTCTGCCTCTGTCGAGCCCGGGACGCCAGCCCCTTCAGCAGCAGCAGACTCCCTTCCATCGTGCCCCTCCACCACTCCCTCCCCCCCTTGCTGCTGCTGTTGCTGCTGCTGCTGCGCTACTACGTGCGTCTTCCACAACGCCGCGGCGGCAGGCAACACCGGCGCTTTGCGCTTGATACCAGTGGCAAGCCGGCCTTCAATACGCTGCTGCTGCTGCTGCGGCTGGTCTTGCTGCTGCTGCGGCGGCTGGTCTTGTTGCTGCGGTGGCGGCTGCTGCTGCAACGCCCGCTGCAACGGCTGGTGGAGCTGCTTCTGCAGCTGCTTCTGCGAAGGAGAACACACGCAGTAGCAACTGTAAGACACCCACCTGGTCCTGCGTGTATATATATATGTATTGTTTACACATAGGTTTGCACTTATACATATACAGCACTACACACAGTATTTCATACACAAGTAAAGCTATACACAAAGAGATAGGTAGATAGATAGGTAGATAGATAGATATATATAGATAGATATAGATATAGATAGACAGACGCAGACATACATATATATATACACGTACATTTATACGTACGCCCTCCACGTCGGTGTCCGCATGCATATCCGTACATACTAATCTCTCCGTATGCACGTGTGTCCGCCTGATGTGTATGTGTACGCATATGTATGTATACACATGTACGTACACCTATATATATATATATATATATATTAGGCCGGAAAGACAGTAGCGACTCCGTCGTTGCACCCCCTGTGTGGTCCCTGCTGCTGCTGCCGTTCTTCCCGCCGTTGCACCCCCTGTGTGGTCCCTGCTGCTGCTGCTGTTCTTCCCGCCGCTGCACCCTCTGTGTGGTCCTTGCTGCTGCTGCTGTTTTTCCTGGAGAGTAGTGCTACCAAAAGAGTATTTACTTTCTTGCAAACTCTGCATCGTCGATCCTCTGGCCTTTCTCTGCCCCTCGTCTTTCCTGCATGGACTACGCTCGCTTCACTTGCCCCCCGACCACGCTGCTGCTTTACGAGAATAGAGCAGCAACGCCTCTGCATCGCTGCTAAGGCGTTGCCGTCTCCGCCCCTACGCGCGCGCAGACTCCTGCTGCTGCTGCTTGTTCACCGCATGTGTGCCTCTCCCTCCCAGCGTCAGTGGGCATCTCCTTCTCGCAGGCCTCTCGGGCCTGCTGTTCCTGCTGGGCTGCAGTGGGTGCTGCTGCTGCTGTGCCGCTGTTGCTGCTGCTGCCGAAGCACGCGTCTGCTGTCCCCTGCACGGCCCTGCTGGTACTGGCACCGAGACTCTGCTGCTGCGCCCCCAGCAACCGTACAGCTACTGTCTCTGCATACATTTTGGGACCCTTTCCTCTTCCGGTCTCTCTCTCTACGTATTCGACGGCACCGCAGAAGCATCCTGCTGCTGCTGCTGCGAGCGTGATGACCAGCCTCTTCTCGCCTCGGCCCCACCCCCTCCCCCCCCCTCCTAACGCGCACCACCACACTATTGAGTTCTTCCCCGCAGCAGCTACGACGACTTTCCCCTCTTCTCGTGCAGCAGGTCACCAGCTCCACTGCCCTCTCCTGCAGGCTGCTTTCTGCGCAGCCCCGGGCAGGGGGACGTCGGGACGTCTTCACCTACTCCCATTTCTTCTTTCTCTGTCCTGCTGACACGCCGCCGCTCCTGCTGCTGCTGCTGGGCCCGTGCTGCTGCTGCAACAGTCTCGGGGACTACTGCGCACTGCAGGCGTCCTGCTAGTCTGCTGTGCCTGCCCCACACGGTTGCCGTCTCTTAGCAGTGCGATGCTGCTGCTCCTAGGACAGTTGCTCTCCCTGCTGCTGCCCCACATTACTACGCTCCTACTCCAGCTGTCCTGCCGCTCCGGCTTCGGCACGCCCCCCACTGGGCGAGGAGGACAACACACAGCAACAGCGATGCCTACTGCGTCTCCGCTGTTATGGTCCCTGCACCCCCCCCCCGCGGCCTGATCCTCTGCCAGCACTTCCTCGCCTCCCCCGCATGTGCGTCATCGCCTCCTCCATTTTCGTCGTTCTACGCCGGCAGCAGGACGCACACGCCTACAACGGCTGTTCCTCCTGCATGAACGCGGTGAGTACTCCCCCTGCAATACAACTAACTGCACCGCTCCTCCTGCTACTACTCTCCTGCTACTGCCCCCCTGCTGCGGCTCCTGCTCTCCTGCTGCTGCCACTGCTCTTCTGCTGCTGCCCCTGCTCTTCTGCTGCTGCCCCTGCTCTTCTGCTGCTGCCACTGCACTTTTGCTGCTCCCACTGCTATCCTGCTGCTGCTCTGGTTAAAAAGACGACGGCAGCTCCTGCTGAGACGTCCTGCGCCGTGCGTTCTCCTCTGCTTCCCAGTAGAACGGGCTGCCGCTCTCATAACTTCTTTCCGTGAAGACAAGTGCCGACTGCTGCAGTGCTGCTGTTGTCCCACCAATGAAATTTTCCTTTCCTGTCCTCCTCCTTCGTCTCGACGAAGTTACACGCTGGCAGCCGCCGGCCGACGCGTGCAACGAACTGCTGTTGTTCTTGCTGCTGCTACTGCTGCTGCCCTTACGGCTGTGAAAAGGGCAGCAGGCCTCCTTCGGCACAGCTGCTGGCATCACTCCTTCACGAAAACTGCGGCGGTACGTGGCCGTGACATTTCCTGCTGCTCTCTCTGCAAGAGGGCAGCACGGCCACCGCACAAGTGCCCTGCATCGTCCTACAACTGCGCTGCTCTTCCTCTGACACTTTTCTGCGTACGAAGGGCGGCCGCACCCCACCTCGTCTCTTCTGTCTCTTCCTCTGGCAAGGAAAAATTCTGCTGTCTCTCCTGGCTTTGGTGTTGCTTTGTTCGCCAAGAATTTGGCGAGTCTCCTTCTCCTAATGCCATTTCCCCTACAGACTAGTACATACAGAGAATGTGGGGCCGAGGCAGCAGAACCCGGAAAAACAACGACAGCTACAATAGCAACGTCAACAGCAAGGCTGCAGCAACAACAGCAACAGCAGCAGCGACAGCAGCAGCGACAGCAGCAGCGACAGCAGCAGCGTCAGCAGCAGCGTCACCAGCAGCGTCACCAGCAGCGTCACCAGCAGCATCAGCAGCAGCGTCACCAGCAGCATCAGCAGCAGCGTCAGCAGCAGCATCAGCAGCAGCGTTAGCAGCAACGTCAGCGGCAACGTCAGCAGCAGCAGCAGCAACACCTGTCATGACAGGAAGAACGCCAGCAGCAACAATGCCACTAGCAGCAGCCTCGCCAGTTGCAGCAACGACGTCGGCAACGTCCCGCAGCAGCAGCAGGAGCAGCTGCAGGAGGGACTCCAGCAGCGGCACACCAGCAGCAGAACAGCCGAACTGCAGAGGCGCGGTGCAGCCCGGTCAGCAGAGAAGCAGGACGAGCCGCTGCACAACACGGAAGGCGGAGGAGGAAGTGACAGGAAAGAAGCACCTACCTTGATAAGAGGTACAGAAAGTCGCTGCTTCGCATCCGTCGCTAGTAAATCGATCATCTGCTGCATGTGTTGCACGTCTACGTAGTGACTCCGGTAGTGCGCGGGCACGCCTGTCATCGTCCCTCGCTGCTGTCGGCGACTTCCTCCTTCTCCTGCAGACAGCCGCTTCCACTCCTGCTGCGAAGACGACGAAGAAGCAGAAGGACGAGACGCTGCAAGAGGAGACCGAGCAGGAGAAAAAGGGAGCGACTGCTGCTCAAGAGGGTGCTGCTGCTGCTGCTGGACAGGGTGCTGCTGGTGCTGAAGAAGCTGCGGCTGCAAATCGTCCCCCTCCCGAGATCGACGTCGCCGCGTCTGTTGCTGTTGCTGATGGCCCTCCGGCCCGCTGCTCTGTAACCCGGTCATCCTGCTGCGCTGGTGCTGCTTTTCACCGCGAAGAGTAGCCCTTCTGGTAAACTCTGCTGCGGCTCAACCTTCCCCAGTATCCGCGCGTGCTGCTGCTGCTCCGGCTGCACACAGCGTCATCCTCTGCGTTGCAGCTGCTGCCGTAGCTCTCCCGTGGCGGCCGCAGCTTCTCCTTCCTGACGCACACAAAGCTACGCGTTGCTACAAGAAAGGCTGTCTGTCGCTGCCGCCCACCATTCCTGTTGCTGCGGTCGTCAAGGGGTCCTTGTCTCTGTGTCCGCGACCGCTGCTGAAGTCTGCCGTCGTCCACCGCAGCAGCTGCGCCTCTGCTGTGTACCGCCGCCGTCCGCTGGCGTCTTGCTGCCCGCTGCAGCCACTGCTGCTGCGGTTCTTTGAACTTGCTGCTTCTGCCGCAGTGCTGCGGCGGCCTCCACCACTCGCGGCCGGCTCTGCTTGTCCCGCCGCAGCACAGACCTACTGCTGCTGCGTTTCTCTGTCTTTCAACAACCGGCCTGCGCCTGTGCTGCCGCCCCCCCCGCAGCAGCAGCGCTCTGCAAGAAGAGCAGCACGACGCAGAGCAGCAGCACCAACAGCAGTCGGGACTGCGCAGGAGACCCTCTCTCTGTATTACCCACGCCACGGAGTAGTACCACACGCAACGCATGCACCTCACCATACACGGAGCCGCAGCAACACACTTACACAGCGACACACGTGGGAATATATACATAGGTCACGCACACACACACACACACACATACGCATATGAGGCATGCGCGTGGGCAGCAGCTGCGTCGATTACCGCTCGCTCTCAGCCCTTCAACGACGCGAGAGCAGAGGGGAACTCTTCTACGTCGTCTGCAGGCAGCTACCTACCGAAAAGTATCTCCGCGCGGGCTTCCGGGCGGGTCATGCATGCAGAGCGACTTATGTGGAGAAAACAAGTGAGACGGGGGTCGACAGATCGACAGAGAGAGGAGGAGATACTTCTCGAGCGACGTGTGCAGAAGCAGATGATGCGCGTACCGCTGCCACACCTCAAGGAGGGGGGTCCTTGTCCTTACCGCGTGCGTAGTCGTACGTATCTGCCTGTGGACTACACATTTGAATATACGGATTAGGAGGGCCCTACGTACCTGCGGTACAGCACATATACATATTAGAGATGTATAGTAGCCCTTGGTACGTATGTGTGTAGTGTGTGTATACACGAAGAGAGCTACGTACGTCATTATACAGTACATACATATATATGGACTATGTGTGATAGTCCTACGTACATAAGTGTATGATACATACATATATATAGTACTCTAGCGTACGTAAGGGCATTGTAAGTGTGTGTGTATATGTATGTATACGTGTAACAGTCCTACGTAGGTGTGTGTAGTGTGCGTATATACGAATAGTCCTGCCTACGTCAGCGTATAATATATGTGTATAGTGGTCTAACGTACGTAAGTGCGTAGTTAGTACATATATACGTGTCGTAGCGCCACGTACGTGTGTCCACTACGCATATATACACGCGTGCATATGTGTTTATGTACCTGCACTTACGTACGTGACGCATCGAGATGAGAAGAAGACAGAAGTACAGACCTGCGCACCTCCGCAGCAGTGCAGCGAGAAGATACGACTGTATACACAGACACTGTAGATCACATACACTGCCTGAGAGCCATCTTCTATGGAGAGGAGAAGCACACACGTACACACGCATCCATACAAGCAGTCCCACGAGGATCGCAGGCTGCCTGCACCACCCACATATATGTATTATATAGGAAATACACACAAAATACATAACGTACGGTATGTGTATGTATACTCATTATTTGTTGTATGCATATGCATGTGTGTAATGTATACACACCCACACACCTAAACGCTCTTGACTCTGCGTATAAAAGGGGACGCGTCTGTGCGGGGCGGGCAGCAGAGGGACATATCGAGGAGTCCTCCACGGGGCGTCCTGGGCTGCCACTGGCCGTCGAGTATTGCCGAGAAAGTGGGAGGTGCACACAGAGAAGTGGACAGAGAGGAGGGAGAAAAGACACAGTCGAGCTACGAAGAGATCCGCCCGCAGACGCGGTGAACAGGTACTGTCTTAGGCCAGCAGCGGTGAGCTGCTCTGACCCGCAGGAGGAGAGCCTGGGACGGGTCAAGTCGGTAAACTGTGGAGACACAGAGACGAAACCGAGCTGCTGCTGCTGTTGTTGCTGCTGTCGCTCCTCCTCTCTTCCTGCGCCGCTGCTGTTGTAGCTGGTGGTGCTTCTCTCCTGCACTGGTGCTCTTGCCGTTGCGGCTGTCGCCCCTCCCCTCCTGCGCTTGTTGCTGCTGGAGCTTCTCGCCTGCGCTGCTGCTGCTGTTCGTGCTGGTGGGGCTCCTCTCCTCCTGCGGTGCTGCTGGTGTCGCTGCCGCTGCCGTTGTCGAGTTGCAGGCGTTCTGTCTGCCGCTGCTGCTGTAGGGCTGCCGCGTTCCTCCTGCTCCTGTTGCTGCGGTGCCTCGTGTTCCTGCTGCTGCTACGCCTGCCCCTGTCGCCGACAACAGCTGTCAGGACTGAGGAAGACGAGCAGGAGGCTGCATTCCTGGCATGCAGAGGACGTGGCTACCACGGCTATGCGCAGTTCGACGCCGTTGAGGAATCTTGCCAGGGGTCCCCCGGTTGGGGGGACGAAAATACTTCGCGAAGAAGAAACAGAACAGACGAGGCCGCACTTTGCTGTTGTAGGTGTGGGAACTGAGCTGCAGATGTGTGGCGGTGAGCGAGCCGTATCGACTTCGTGCAGTCCTGTGGCTGTCGTTCGGCACGGCGTGGAAAGCGGGAGACCAGGACCGCCGGAACGAGATGACGATGAAGCAGAGACCGGAGAGGGACCGAGCTGAAGGCGGGGAGAAGAAAAGAGGAAAAGAAAGCTCGCAACAACGCACAAAAGTACGTTGCTTTCGAAGAGCTCGTGGCCTCGCTCACAAGCATGCGCGTGTGAGTTTTCTAGCGGAGAGAGAGCGACGACGACCTGCTCCCGTACGTGTGACGGCCACCACAACCGGCTTGCGAGGGGGTCGTGCTGCTGTTGCTGCTCGTGCGGACACACTTCTACTCCTCCTGACACACACCACACTTCTGCAGCAAGAGAAAGACTACTCGTTTTGCTAATCACATACTGCTGTCTTCAGTATTTCTTTATTTTCCTCTTCTGTTGCTGGTCGCGCTTCTCTCGCTGCTGCTGCGCAAGCTGCCCTTGAGTGGTGTGCTGTGTGCTGCCGTGTGCCGCTGCATCCAGCGCTCCTGCTGCCACGTGTGGCTGCTGCACTGCTATTCCTCTCCTTCATCCTTGTCCCCGTCGTGGGCTGCTGCCCACGTGGTGCCCCTGCAGCGCCTGCCCTTTGTAGGTGGGTGGTGTAGGAGTGTTGGAGCTGCTGTTGGCTGCCGATGTTGCAGCCGCGGCCCTGCCAGTGCCGCTGCGACAGAGAACGAAGACGTCGCTGCTCTGGTTTCTAGTGCTGGAGCTGATGCGGCGAGTGACGCTGCTGCGGCTGCCGCTGCTGTTGCCGCTAACGGCCGCAGCTGCTTGTAGAGCGGCATCAGAAAGGCACCAGCGTTCGCACGCATGCGCGGAAGACGGCTGCTTTTCAAGTCCACCTTTGCCCTTTCGTTCGACTTCGCCCTATGCTTTGTCTATCTCTTCCCTCTCTTAAACGCCGTGTGCCTGCGGACTTTCTTCACTTGCGCAGGTTGCGCCTCGAAGAAGGCGGCTTGCTGCTTCCAGTGCGGCTTCCTGCTGCCGTGTTTGCCCTTCTGATCTCCGAGGAGGCCCTTCGCTTCTGCTGCTCTTGCAGCCGCGTTACCCTTGGGGCGGTCGCGTAACGGCGTGACGTATCGTGCTGCTGCGTATTTGCTGCAGTGGCTGCTGACCGACTTTGTCTCTTTTAACCGCGTGCTGCTGTTCCGCAGTTCTTCCGCGCAGACTGCAGCCGCTGCTGCGCACGGTGGCTCCTGCTGCTGCAGCGGGATAACAAATGACGGCTTACCCTCGTAGACTAGATTTTACCCTTCCAGGGCGACCCGCTTCTCTTTTGAAAAATCGCTTATTTATTCAGAGTAGGTCTCTGCACGAATATTTCCCGCCCGACGGGGCTTTTGCCCGCTGCCGACCGCAGGGCTGCACCGTTGCTGCTGCTGCTGATTCTGGGAGACCTTGTGCCGCTGCTGCCAGTAGAAGGTGCCATGTCTTGGTTGCTGAGAGGGAGGTAGCATCGTCGCTGCGTCTTGTCCTGCTAGTGGATGCGCCGCTGCCGCGCATATGGCTGGTGAGGTTGGCGTCTGCGGCTGTCGTACCATGCTTGGAGCAGCAGCTGCTGCCGCAACTGTCTGCCTCTGCGCAACTGCTGATGCGTTTGGTGCTGCAGTCACGGAGGTAGCAGCGCTGCCTCCTGTAGCAGGAGGGGGCCGAGGTGGCGCGCAGGCGAAGTGACAGCAACAGTGGCAGCCAACGCCGCAGCAAAGCCAGCAGTGGCAGAGAAGCAGCAGCCGGCGCCCCAGCGGCAGCAGTGGCCGGCGCCGAGCCGCGGCAACAGCAAAGAGGACGGCGACTCCCCCACGTGGAGAAGAGCCCTCCCTAGCAGCAGCCAGCGCATGAGCCGCAGCATCCAGCGCACGAGCCACCGCAGCAGCGACGGGAAGAAGACTTGTTTTTGCTGCATGGGGAAGGGCAGAAACTTCGAGCAGGCGCAGCACAGGGGAGCAGCGGCGACCGCAGCGGCGACAGCTACTTCTGCGAGAGTGGCCCACAAAGCAGGGGCAGCTCTACCAGCGTGACGTGGGGGTCTGCCATAGCCGTCGAGCAATCACCGCAGCAGGTGCTGCTGCAGCTCCGCCGGGAGGGGTCCCTGGCCAGCAGCAAACCCAGAGGCTGCCTGCGGGGATTTTGCTTCGAGCGGGGCTCTATGAAGACCGCTTCTTCGCCCAGCTGAGTTGCACTTCTGATGCGTCTGTAGACACCGGCTGGCGCGTGAGTTTGTGTTTGTGCGGCCTATCGAGAAATTTGATCTTCCGACCAAGAAGCTGCCTTCTCTTTATATCGTCTCTATATCCGTATATACATATTTTTGTTTGATGGTACGGGTATACGCGTAGAGCTATGCCAGAGAAAGACGGCGGTTATCTACGCCTTTGTGTGTTAATCAAGAGGGCAGCACACAGCCATGCGTACACATACACACACACATACAGAAGGTGAGTCATGGACACTTGTATATCTCTGCTTCACAGGAGCAAAAGAATCTCCTGCACGAGACTGCCGCCTACAGCTCGACTTCATCGTGAGTGAATAGTGAAGCCCGCTGCCCTCTGCCACGTATATATATTTACATATATTATACATGTATGGGAGGGGTACTCGCGCATTTACAATATATGGGTCTGCATATATATGTATATATGTGACAGCGTTGCTCTCGCATGTATAACGTGGGTGACGATGTGGCGGTAGGAATGTGGGCGGCTGTGTCCCCGTCGTAGACGTACCGGAAGATATGGAAGTTTGTGGCTGCTGCAATAGACGCGCGCATGCAGAAGTTCCACGCAGGTGTCTGTCCGCAAGTTCCGTCACTGGTTGAGGAATGTGAGGGAGAAGGTGCGGCGGTGTGCGAGAGCGCGCCCCGAGCGGCAGAAGGACCAACGTCTGCAGCAGCAGCTGCGCCGGCGGCAGCTCTGCAGGAGCGTCAGCCAGCGCAGCATGCGCTGCGGCCGCAGGGACGTTGCTTTCAACAGCAGCACCGAGGCAGCAGCTGCGATAGCAGCTGCAGGAACAGCAGCAGCACCGAGCGCAGGGCCGAGAGAGCAGCTGCGATAGCAGCAACAGTCGCAGCAGCAGGGACAACAGCTGCTATAGCAGCAGCAGTCATGCTGCGTAGGCGTGGGGGACAGCAGGCGCAGCAGCAGCAGCAGGCAGTGCGTGCGGCGGCAGGAGATGCAGGAAGTGGATGAGCTTTGTTTGTGTGCTGCAGCCGGAGAAATGAATCTTCGTGGGCCGGTGGACAGCATCGCAGCAGCGCTGGCGTCTCTCCGCTGCCCGGCGCAGGAGCAGCTGCAGGGAGTAGGGCGCCCCGGTGGTTCTTCTGCATCTGCCGCTGCGGTTTCTGCAGCGGCGGCTGTGGGGTGGGAGCGGCTGTTCGCCGGACCGCTTGACGCGCTGGTGCAGGACAGCGGCGACGGAGCAGCGGAGCGAGACGCCTTCCTGCAGGAGCAGCAGCAGGCGCTAGGACTGGCGGCGGCAGCAGCAGACGCAGCAGCGGTGGCAGCGGGCGGGGCGGAAGCGGCAGACGCATACGCCAACAGCGACAGCGAAGAGTCTTGGTCAGAAGTGCTGCAGCAGGAGCAGGAGCAACAGCAGCAGGAAGCAGAGCAAGGGGTGCAGCAAGGTGGTCGCCACGGTATGCAGTGCAGTGCTGTGGCAGGAGACAGCAGCAGCAGTACGGAGGGAAGCACGCAGGGCTCTGCGAGAGAGGTGAACAACAGCAGCAGCAGAAGCTGCAGCAGTACGCTCAGCCACAGGGACAGGGCGACGCAGCAGCCTGCGGGAGGAGCAGCAGCTTCTCCGATTGTGTCGTCTGGGCGGCTTGGACGGCTGCAGCAGCAGCACGTGGAAGAGCCGTATGGTCAGCCAGCATGGAGAGATAGCAGCGGCCGCGCAGGTGGGCAGCCGCAGTGGCGGCAGCAAGGAGGAGGACGAGAAGAGGTGCTCGTGAGTGCGCAGTGTCAGCAGCAGCAGCACCTGCGAGACGCTGCGGAGCTGGAGAAGCAGCAACTGCGACTTCTGCAGCAGCAGCAGCAGCGGTGGCTGCAGCACCAGCACCAACTTTTCCATCAGCAACGCTGGCTGCAGGTGGTGCTGCAGCAGCAGGAAGAGCAGCAGAAACAGCAGCAGCAGGAGCAGCAGCAGCGACGACGCGCCGCAGCAGAAGCAGAAGCAGAGGCGCAGCTCGAGCAGCTCATGTTCGGGGAGCAAGGCAATGACGGAATGCCTGCAGCAGCAAGTGTCGCCTGCGCAGGGCAAGCGGCATGCAGCAGCACACTACCACTTGTAGCACCAGCAGCACCGACACCAGGCGGACGAGCGGCAAAAGCAGGAGAAGGACCACCATTTCCAGGGGGAGGAGCCGCAGCAGGAGGAGGAGGAGCGCAGGCGGTGCCTACCAGATGGGCTGGACCGTTCTGCACTGCGGCCCCCTGCCCTGTCAATGCGGCTGCTGCTGGCGTCCCAGCTGCAACAGGAGCTGTGGAACAGGCAAAGGTGGAGCGGGAAGACACGGGCGTGCTGCAGCCGTATGGACTGGCCTCAGTGCTGGGCTGCCCACAGCCGCTGCTGCAGGAGTCCCAGATGCCTTTTTCCCCGTATCTTCCTATTGCTGGCTCTCCGAGGAGGGAAGCGTGCGTCCTGTCGCCGCAGATGCAGCTGCAGTACTGGCATGCTACGGCGCTGCTGCAGCAGCAGGTGGTGTGGCTGCAACAGCAGCTGCTTCAGCAGCTGCTGCGTGAGCTGCAAAACCAACAGCAGCTTGGTCGACACGAGAAGCATCCGCCGTTAGCTGCGGAGCCCGAGCGACAGCCGAAGCCCCGGCAGCACCTCGCCTTGCAGCAGGAGCAGCATCGTGAGGAGGAGGAGGAGCAACAGCAGCAGTGGGATGGACAGCCGGAGCAAGAGGCGCCTGCAGAGCAACGTGACGCCGGAGTATGTGTGGAATCTTCGGCAGCGTTACTAGCAGAGCAGCAGGAGGTACTGAAGCGCCGGCTCGAGTCGATGCTGCTGGTCTGTGCGTCACATTCTTCGGCGGCAGGCCTTCCTGCAGCTGCTGCTGCAGCCTTATACCCTGATGGGGCTGCTCCGGCCGGTGCTCTTCAACGGCAGCAGGAGTTGCTGCTGCTGATGGCGCGCGGACGAGCTGTCGTCGGCGGAGCTGCTGCCGCGTCCTTCTCTCCAACAGACGCTGTAGCGACCCCAGACAGTCCGTTGGCGCCACCGCAGCAGCAGCAGAGCATCAGGATGCTACAGCACACGTTGGACCTGCTGCAGCATTGCGGGGACCATCAGCCGCTCCTTTTTCCGGCTGCGGAGCTGCAGAGGCAACAGCAGCAGCGAGGCGAGCAGCAAGAGGAGCAGCACCAGCAAGGCGGCTTGCAAAAGATGAAGCGGGAACCAGAACCGACACAGCAGTTCGAAGAGAAGCAGGACGCGGAGGACGAAGTCAAACAGCAGCAGCAACAGGGAAGGCAGTGGTTGAAGTGGAGAAGAGGTGGCCGCCCCGCTAAGGAGGAGAAGAACGACATCGTGCGGACCGCCGCGTTGTTACAGCAGCAGCAGCAAGAACAGCGCCCCACGTTGCAAGGGCAGATGCTGCAGCAGCAAGTGCTGCTGCGGCAGACGGTGCTGCAGGGATCGGTGAAGCAGCAAGTTTCGCAGGAGCAGATCCTACGAGAACAGGTGCTGCATCACGCGCTGCCGCAGCACGAGGGGCTGCAGCAGCAAGCGGCAGCGGCAACGACGCTGATTACGGCAGCAGCAGGTGAAGCGGCAACAGCAGCAGCAAGGAATGGTGGGCGAGTGAGTTTTTTTCGTAGTTTCTGCTCGTCTTCTGCCACGCAAATCGGGCGTGCCCCATCCGCGGCAGCAGGAACAGGAGCGGCAGCCGGCAGCAGGGGTGCAACAGTAGCAGCAGCAGCTGGAGGCAACCAAAGTACTGCGGTAGCAGCACGAGAGGCAGCGGCTCAGGCAGCTGCAGCAGCAGGCGCAGCAAACATGAGGAATACACACGAACACGGACGTGCTGCAGGGACGCCAATTATTTTACCTCTGCCGCTGTGGTGCGGCGAGGAGAAGGAAGAAGCAGTAGCGGAAGCGGCAGGTGATGAAGAAGCAGCAGCAGCACCTAGATGGGCAGGTGGTACAGGGGGGGCGGACGGAACGTTGGATACTGCAAGAGCCGCAGGGGCCGTTGCAGCGACAATGCAGGCGGCGGCGACAGCAAATACGCGCGTAGGGGAAAATGCAAGAGTGGAAGAAGAAAAAGCCACGTCGCATCCGTCCATTGCAGCAGCGGCAGCAGCAGCCAGTTGCGAGGAGGGTGCGGTAGCGGTTTGCTGTGCTACAGCAACAGCAGCAGACTACAGCAGCAGCAGAGAGAGGAGTGACATTTTCGAGGACGAGATGAGTAGTCCTTCGACGGCAGCAGCAGGACATCCATCAGGAGAGCGGCGGCGCGGTCAGGGCCACCGAACAGGTGCGTCTTCGCAGGACGGAAGCGCAGCAAGTAGGAGAGAAAAGGAAAAGCGACCGCCAGACCCGGATGCTACTGCTGGTGCGTCTTCTTGCGAAGCTGCTGCGGGTCGGAGGGGCGCAGCAGAACCGGAGCCTGAGAGCTGTCACAGGAGTGTCGACGCAGAACGGCATGCGTGGCGTGCGGGAGAAGAAGAGGAGGCAGCAGCTGCAGCAGGGGGTGGCGCGCAACTTCGCGAGGGAGAGGAGGAGTTTGGAGATGCGGTAGCGATAGCAGCTGCAAGAGCAGCAGCGGAAGGAAACGGCTTCGTAGCAGCAGCAGCAGCGACAGATGAAACAGCTACTGCAGAAGGCGCAGTCGAAGTAGCGACAGAAACTGAAGCAGCAACCGTAGTACGCAATGCAGCAGGTGCGTGCGTGGCAGCTGGAACTACGAGAATGGCAACAGCAGCAGCAGCAGGCGGTGGTGATCAAGGAGAAGAAGGGGAAGGACCAAGCAGCGGATCTGCGACTGGTTCCCGTGCTGCCGAATTTCTGGGCCCGCTGCTGTCGTCGCTTGCTGCTCGGTGGGGCAGAGGTGCCGGTGCGGAGTACGCCGGCCTGAAAGCGTTCCTTGAAGCAGGGAGCCGGTTCGCTTCTAGTGCTGCTGCACCCCTGCCTCCTAGTAACAGGGACATTGACGTCTGTATAGGAGAAGCCGCGCAGCAGCCGCCCAGCAGCAGGAGTGACGTATGTCCCACTGCAGTGACTGTCTCTCAAGGATGGCAGCAGCAGCAGCCGTGGAGAGTACCGGCAGCCGCCGAAGACTGGGGCAGGTACGAAAGAGACAACTTCCTGGCCCGCACACGGCAGCTGCAGATGTTGCAGATGAGACAGCAGCAGCGGAGCGACTTGCGTGCCGCAGGTGGAATGAGGAGCAAGCCGGCTGGCGACAGCAGCACAAGCAGCAGAGGCAACAGCCAGCAGCGGATCTGCAGTAGCAACAGCAGCAGCAGCACGTGCAGCAACAGCAGCAATAGGGACAACGGCAGCAACGGCTGTCGCATTTCAAACGGCAACAGCAGCGCAACGGCGTTGTTTGGACAGAGACTGCGTGCGTTGGTGCATTCAACTGGTGCTGCTGGGAGTGCGTCTCCGGCTGCTGGGTGGGCGACTCCGGCAGAGCAACGAAGAGGGCAGCAGCATCAACAGCAGCAGCAAATTCATGTCAATGGGGAGAGCCCACAGAAGAAGAGAAGTGGCCGTGCGGCTGCAGCGGGAGGCGGATCAGCAGGCGGTGGTGCCACAGGGGACACAGAGACATATATCATTGCTTGGGGAGGTGCGCAGCAGGAGCAACAGCAGCGGCAGCAGCAACCCAGGAGGAACCGCCAGCAGCGCCCGCTAGCCAGCTGGAAACAGCAGCACCAGCAGGAGCAGCAGCGCCAACAGCTGCAGCAGAATGGCCGCCTCCAGGTGGAGGAAGACGACGAGGACCGGCTCCTCCTCCTGACTGCTGCCGACGGCATGTCAGGGCACAGGCAGCGGGCCACAAAGCAGCAAGTGAATGAAGAGGAGCAGCTCTGTGACGAGCTGCAGCAGTTGGGAGAGGAGCAGCTGCTGCAGCAGCGAGTGCTCGAAGAGCAGCAACTGCTGCTGGAACTTCAGAATCAGCAACACTTGGAACAAGAGTGGCACCGCCGCCGGCAGACACCGCAGGAACCTGAGACGGTGGAGGAGGAAGACGAGCAGCAACATCAACAACAAAATTGGTTGACGCTGCAGCCGACGCAGCCGGGCTTAGAAGAAGAGAATCCGCAGCTGCTGGAGCAAGAGACGCAGCTGCCGCAGCCGCAGTCGTGCGCACATGCTACGAGGCACGCACAGCTGCAGGTGGAGCCGCAGGGCGAGGCGGCCGCGTTGCTGTCGGTGTTGCTGCAGCAGCAGCAGCGTAGCACCGAGCAGAGGGCCGCGTGCGCAGATCGTCTGCTGGACAAGAGAGCAAGGGACGCAGGAGGAGACACAGAGCTGTCAGCAGAACCAAGGAGGGGGGAGGAAGGCGGCTGCTCAGACAAAGAAGGTGAAAGTGCGAGGAGTGAGCGTGGTGAGCTTAGGGCAGCCTCGAGCGACAGTGAAGAAGAGCAGCCAGCGCGTTCTACCGCAGGACGTAGGGGAGGCGATGTGGGCGGCGTGTCTGCCGCGGCAAAACGGCTGTGGTTGGTTCCTCCCAACGACACGTTACTGCAGCAAGCGCACTTCGAACAGCAGCAGCAGTGGCTCGGGCAGCATGAGCAGCAACACGACGTGCAACGAGAGGAGCAGCAGCAGCGACAGCGGCGACCACCAGAAGCAGGGGCTGACACAGCACCTGCTGTGCGTACAGATTCCTCTGATAGTCACGTACAAGGGGAGGCACGTGTGCGGCCTGTCTCGTCTGCTGCCCTTCTCACGCCAAAATCTTTTCTGCAGCAACTCGAGCTCGCTGGAGTGCGGCACGCTAGAGAAGCAGCCGCAGAAACAAAACCCCTCACAGCGGGGGCGCTGCCACAAAGGGCAGGTGCTGCCGCCTCTTCTGCTGCTGCAGCGGGGAAGTGTGCGCCTGCGGCAGCGTCTGCAGGGCCGGCAGGGAATGTGCGCCTTGTTTCTGCAACTTCCGCTGCCTCTGCAGCAGCAGCGAAGGAGAAGTTTTCCCCAGGTGTGAATATTCTAGCAAAGCGGAAGTGTATCATTCGCCCGTTGGAGTTAGCAGGAGCAGCAGGAGAATGCGGTGCCGCCGCACCAGCATATCCGTCCCCGCCGCTCCGTCCAACGGAAGCACGTTCGTCTGCCACAGTGGCGTCTGCAGGAATTGACGCAGGGGAATCCGCGGTCCGTGGTACAGCCGAGTCAGTATTGTCTGCTGCAGCAGCAGGAGCAGCTGCAGGAAAAGAAGGGAATTCATCGCTGACTTTTTCTCTGCGCTCGCTCAGCATTTCTTCCGTGTCAAAACAAGCAGGGGCTTGGGCGTCTTTTCAAGCAGCCTTCTCTCGTCTGTCTGCAGCGGGCAGCAGTGTCGCTGCTGCTGCAGCGTCTTCGTCTGCCGCAGTCCTCTCTGGTGCTGGGAATGGAAAGAGCCCAGCCGCTCCGGCTGCCGTTGCTGCTGCGGGAGTGACGGAAGCACGCTGTGTTGAGCCTGGTAATGAAGTCGAGCGCTTGCCGGCTGCAGGTTCTACGTTTCTCGTTACTGCAAATGACACTGGTATTAGGCCGTCTCAACCCCGAGGGGGAGACGCAGCAGGTTCCTCATGTTGTCCCTTCAGAGAGGAGAGTTGTAAGTCAGTTTTTCACACTGCTGCTGCAGTGTCCTTCCGTCCTGTTAAAGAAAGTAAGGCGCCGACGCCCTGCCTGTCGTCCGCAGTAGACGCACCTATTTACCTGGAAAAGGACGGGAGTTTTACGCGTCTCGAAGCACGAACAGGGGCAGCAGCAACTGCAACTCGAGAAATCAAAGATGAAAGGTACGGTGGTGGTGAGAATGAGAAGACTCCAAAGTACTGCTGCAACCGGAAAGAGAGTCACGCTTCTTCATCCACGGCAGGCTCATCTGTGAGGAGTTCCCCACCAAATATTGCTGCAGCGCCCCCTGCCGCTGTTAGTGCATGCAGTGCCTTTCAGTGCGACGATCGAAGTAAGTGTTCTGCTCAACTTGGTGCTGCCACAAACACCTTTTCTTGTCTGCAGGGTGAAGGGGACGACACACGAACCCACCTGTCAGCTGCTGCTTCTGCCGCTGCAGTGGACATCTGCAGTGACTGCAAGGTCGCTATTACTGGCAAGGCAAGTGCAACAGGGACCTCACAGACCCTGTTCCATAAAACTGCGTGCGAGAAAGACCTTCAGCGAGAGGAGAGGCAGCTGCAGACACGACAGCGACACATGGAGGAGCGGGAAGAGGAGGGACACAGCATCAGCATTGGTAAGCATTACGCAGCAGCAGCAGCAGAGCGCATGGAGTCGGAGGAGCATCGACAGCGCACTGCCTTGCTCGACCAGCGTCTGCTGCTGGAGTTGCAGGATCAGGAGGAGTTGATGGGGTGGGGAAGTAGTGAGGAGGAGTATGCCTGCGCAGCAGACGAGAGTGGTGCGTAAGAAGCGCGACAGAAGTAGCTGCTGCTACTGCAGCCCATGAGCAGCGGCGGGAGCGGGGCTGGTACCGCGCATGCGGTCGGCGAAGCGGCAGCTTCATCCACCGGGGTTGTCCGCTGCACGGCGACGAGGCAGAACGACCACCAGCAGCGGCAGCAGTCGGAGACCGTAGAGGACAGAATCAGGAGCCACCCAAAGAAACAGCAGCCACTCAAGAAAGAGCAGCAGGAACAGTAAAGATGACAATACCGTGCGCAGCTGGGAGGACAGGAGGAGTCGCCCGCTGCGACAGCTGGTGCAGCAGTGGCGCTAGGACATGCGAGTCAGAGAGGGAAATGCGACTGGCATCTGCTGTTACTGATGATGGTCACGTGGAGGAGGGCAATTTTGATATATCCGATGCTTGGAAAACCTAATGCGGACGTGCAGCATCAACCTGCGCAATTAGAAATACATGAAATACGTCCGCACCAGTTTGTTGGTAAATCTCGACATTTGGAGATTACCGCAGGACCGTGTGGGACCGTCGCAACCGCTCAGAGGCGGGCAGAACGGGATGACAGGACAAACGTGGACGCAGAGAGGTGTCACAAGGGTCGAAGAGGAAATACTGAAGTGCATCTGTCAAGTATCTATACAGACGTATATGGGCGAAAGTTGAACATGTGTGCGCATGGGTGTACACAGGCACGAGTATGTACACACATTGGCGTAGTCCCCTACGGTGCCGAGCGCCAGACGGGCGGGTTGAAGCGCTCAGTGGAGAGACGTTATGTTTTAATCTGAGAGGTAGCATGGGGAAACGTGAAGGAAAATTCTTTACGTGCTCGAGAGGTTCTCGCGTACCCGTTTCTGAGAAGTGCGAGACAGCTGCGGTCGGAGGGTGGAAGATCAAGGGTAAACCAACAATGTTTCCTATCCACATACGGCGATCATGGTGACGTTGGGAAGCGCTCTCCTGTTGAATTTGTAGCTGATGTGGGAAATTTGATGAGATACGACGATAGGGAACGACCACTTTGCAGCTGACTGTCTGCTAAAAGCTGGCTTTTACCAGGCTTGACGTCCAAATGTTTCGAAGACGTGAACAGACGTTGTTGCTCACCGTTACTGGCTTCTGTCATTCTTTCTACATTGCAGGCCGCAGCGTGTTACGCAGTTTGTCGCGCACCGGCGATGCATTTTTGCGTGTGTGCTCTGTCGTGCGTAGTTACTATGCATTTCGTAGGATGTGTAAAGCCGCGAATAAAGACATCTTGCACGGTTGTAACTGGCATTACCGTGGCGCGAAAGGTGCGACGACAAGTACACGGCAGGTGCGTGGCCGAGAATGCATTCGCACCCTCCACCATATCGTTTTTTATATTAGGTTCGACACACACAGTCCACGCGTTCGCCTCGTAGGTAAAACAAGTGCATCTGTTCCACTGGCGCGTGCACTACGGATTTGTCGACAGCTACGCTTAGACATGAGACGGGGGCCCGCAAGCGGCAAGAAGGGGGCCACGCGGTGGCGTGAACCTGACAAGCCGATGAACATGTGGTGTTGTGAGGGGCACAAGAGCTTTTATCGTCACGGTGTACGGCAGAGGACGTGAATACCTCTACTACAGTGGCTCTTCCAACTGTATTAAGAGATCGTTTGGAGGGGACAGTTGTTGTATCCAGGGAAACTGGGCAGCGCCCAGGCAACTCGCTAAGGACACCCATTGACTGGTCTTCGGGTTATTATTCGTAGAACGTGCTCTGATTCGGCAGTCGCGTCGTTCTGTTCGAAGGCTGCTGCTCCGCGAAAGTCTAAGAATCTCGCTCTGGAGCGTAGGTTTGTATACCGTGACGACTGATGCTACACATAGTCGTAATCAGTGCGGGGAAGCATCCGATTTCCAGCAGCTGCTTTGTGGTATTGGCTGTCTAGGCCCGCGCTCCAGCTTTGCAGGGGAGCCGCCTAGACTGCACGGTTGGATCACTTTGTTGCTCACTCCGGGCAATCAACACGTCCAAAGCGAGAGGGACAACAACAGGGCGATAATCTGTTCAGCATATAGCTTTTTTACGGCGTTCTTGCTGGCCGCGAGTGACTAAGTAGCTTCGACTACTAGCAAAAAAATGTTCTCGACGGAAGGATCCAAAGCGGAGCAAACAGCAAATTAAGCGTCGTCGATGCCATTTTGCATAGTGCGATGTGCGAAAGCTGCACTGCGGGGGTGCGGGTACAGGTGCTCACGTGCGAGAAGTCAACTGTCTCACAGGACGACAGATCGGCTGTGAGAAGTTGGTAATTTCGACAAGCGTATGCGTGGGATGTTGGTTCTACGAGTGTTGCTGCTCTCTTCTCTTGTGAACCTTTTATTCAGCAGTGCATCGCCAGCGGCAGGCAAGTGGAGGGAGCTACACGTGATAAAAGGAACATGAAGAGGATTGCAATGTTTACGGGAGATGATCTTCAAATGTAGGAAATACCAGGGGCTCTCAGGACGTTGTATTACCGGTGCGGTAGTCTCCGGAAGAACTAGTAGAATGCGAATGTCGACGTTCACAGCGGTACTGTTCGGGCGTGAAAGGTCTGGTGGACAACTTCGCCTTTGCCAAGAGTGCACAAAAATCAAGGAGTATCAAGAAGTTACATTATTGATGCGGTGTTACCGGGAACAACTGATAGATTGCGAATGTCGACTTTCAGAGTGTCATTCTTCTGACGTGAAAGGTCCGCTGCACCAGCGAGTGTCAAGATGTTATATTACTGGTGCGGCGCTACGCAGAACAACTGGTAGAATGCCGGCTTTCACAGTGTCACTATTTCGGCATGAAAGTCTCGGTGCACAACTTTGCTTTGTCCACAAGTATTACCAGGCATCAGCCGTCCACTCACGACACCAGGGGCGCACCCCTTGTCCTCCATAATGTGTGATCGCTCCTGGGCAACTTTTGCTGCCACACGTCGGGCAAGCGGTATCACACACGGAAGCATTCCGGGGGCGCTGCAAGTACACCGCAGCTGGAGACCTATGTCGAAGTCTGGTTGCGAATTGACACCTTATCGACTTTGACAGTGCATTATACGTGGTAAGCCGTGGCCCGCGTAGCCTTACTGTAGATTTTTTGAGCTCGGGCCGAGAACTTCTTATCGTGGAAGCTCTACGGGCGGCCTTAATAGCACTTTACCTCCTCCGCATTCCACGGCACGTCAACTGCCTTCGAACAGCGCTTAAAGAGTGTATGGAGTGCGAGTGCTCTCCGGTGCAATGGACCGAAAGTACCTGAGCGATGCACGTTGTTTTGTGCACACGGTGTGGTACGCGGCACGCTCCCTTACGACTTACCAGAGCAGAGCGCGGGACACCCGGAAGAAAACGCTGTGCTGCAAGCGTTTGTGTAGCGGGTCTAAACGCCACTCATCAGTACCCCTCCATTGCCACTCCATGTACAGCAGACAACCGCTGCGTTGACTGGCTGAGACCAAATAATGCGATGAACTTTAAGCAAAACCATTGGAAAAGAAACGGCCACTTTGACTCTCGAGCAGATGGATGTGTAATAATGTCTCATTCTGCCAAAAAACATTTCGGCAAGGTTGAAGATGTGGCGCGCATTGTAGGACAGCGTAGTTTGGATGAAGTAGGACAGGAGATGCTCTGACAAGGTTCCGCCTTTTCTGTTTCCTACAGTTACATGGTGATTCGGGTTTCGCACTTTTCAGGACATCCAACGGATGCGGTTTGGTGTGGTAACCGGGATTCGAGGGTGAACGTGGTGATTCCAGAGCTGCGTGTCGCACGCGCTCCCACTTTGTAGCCGTTTCCAACCAAAGACCTACATCGTAGTGTAAGATCTGCCTGCTAAACTGTCCACATAAAGCCAATTAAGGAAGCGCCCTAGTCGCAGATGCATGTACGGCAGACCAATATGCTGAATGGAGGCAGTGAAGCACATCCAATTTAGTCGCTTTCGTATGCGCTTGAGTGCGTCGTCTCCGTCAGTGAAATGCCTGCGAGAGGACTCGCCGGCGTTGGCGCGAGACACAGAACGCCCGGTGAGAGAAGAGACACTGTAGACGTTTGCTTGGCGCAGATTTCGGGCGACTCCGGCGTGGCCGCGTAGTTTCTTTTCCGTGTGGTTGCACTCGTAGGGATCAGTACAGTCGGTGGCGGGTCTACTCAAGTTTTCCGGTTCGAATGTTTTTTTGTCGAGTACTTTTTCACTGTCAACTAATAGGGAAGCAACGGCTAACGTCACCGTCCGCCCAAAATGTGGGCAGTTTGCCCTGCGCTTGTCAAAATATAACTAACTGGAGAAATCAAACAAACACGTGCTTCCTGACTCGCAGTTAAATCTGTCTATAATTATTACGTACGACGTACTCAGCTGCAAAACGCGCAGCAGAAGGTGATATGCTGTTGACTTGCACGCCTGCCAGTATGTTGTGGAGCATTTTGACTCTGGTTTTCTACCGACATCTTTCGCACTTCGGGACAAGTGAAGCACCCAAAAATCCGCAATGGTCTCTGAAAACCATGGGCACTTTATCCAGAAGCTGCCGCTGTGAAGAGATTTTTCTTTGTCTGAACTGCGGGCACGCAGTGTCGTCGAGGATGACGCAGAAAAATTGGTTCATACGCACACCTGGCACAGCATGCTATTTAGACAACGATCGAGGAGATGAGTTGCTTCTATCTACGTACATCACAAGCCCTTTACTTGTGACCTCGTGTAGATGTCGGTTGAAGCAGAGGCCATGATGTGAGTGACCATGTCCGGAAAAACTCTCCAACGTAGCTCCTGTTTTGCAAAACACCACCAACCCTAAAAAATAGATGCGTGCGGCTTCGCAAAAAATCTTGCGCAACGTTCGCTGAACCTTGGCACTCAGCGATCCCGGTCTACTTGGTGTTCTAGAAGTAGTAGTTGCAATCAACTCACATAGTGTGGAATGGCCTGAACCGCTACCACTTTAGACAACGATCGAGGAGCTGAGTTGCCTGTATCTACATACATCACAAGCCCTGTTCTTGTGACATCGTGTAGATGTGGGTTGAAGCAGAGACCATGATGTGAGTGACGGTATCTGGAAAAACTCCCCACTGTCACGTACAAAGAGCGCGGTACTCCATCGTGTTCAACGGCTCTTCCTCCTAAAAGCTGCTAACGTCCAGAACAGAGCGAGTGAGCATCCTGATGATCCTGATCGCATGCCTGATCGTTCAACGTTCTTTACCGATGGTGGACAGCGGTACCGTCGCTCTTTTTCAGTGTTCGCCCCAATCCTTGAAATTTAGCACGACGTGGACGGTTGGGACGTAGGTAGCTATGGTATATGAGTAATTTTCACTTGAAGTGCCGGCGGGAGACGAGCCTCAAGTGCGCTCGATTCGACGATGACCCCAGCGTCGAGACGAGGGCGGTCCTCTGAACACTTCGAAAGCTGAACACACTCTCGACACCTGCGTATGCTGTCGCCCTCTCGTGGTGCGCTGGCAAGTCCGACGGAGCCGCGACATTCCAGAGCCTGACAATTCTCTTTCCTTGTCATCTAGCTCAGGTCAGCCAGCACCATGCGTGGAAAATTTCTTCAGCCATTCCCCCCCGGTGCGACGAAGAATATGTCTCCCTTGCGATCGTCTTCCTTTGTGTACCAGTAAGTACCCATCACATGCGACAACGGCGGCTGCACGAGAATCGCGCGTCACGAATTCTTGTCTTCGCGCTCGGGCATTCGCACTAAGCGATACCGCAATTGTAATCCTAACGCGACGCGTCTACCCACAGTTGTCCCAAGTACGTCTCCCAAGTGGCGTCGCTCTGCCCACGCCACAAACCACGCAGTACACGTCGACGGTTCCAGATACGATTGACTAATTACTAGAAATGTCTCTCAGGTGGGTCGAATCGAAAGCGCCCACCAATGTACTATACAAACGCCAGTCACGTGCAAGCAATTCATGCTTGAGAACGGACTCGGGTATCTTCACCTGAGCTGCTAAGGTTTTTAGAACGGTGCGTGCTTTGCTAGGACTTGCTGCCACTAAGAATTTGCTTGCCCCCAAAGTTTGATGCCATTGGCCGTCACAGAATATGTTAAAGAAGAGACTCCTCACTCTTTGCTGACGCGTCAAAATACCTCACCTACGCTCGTACATGTGTCATGGCCAATTTCTGCCAATCTCCGCGACTACTGGTGCGTGAAATTTAACAAGGACGGAGTATATCAGAAGGCCTCCGCTTGCCACCACACCTGCGACCGTCGTTGGATCCTGACGCGAGTTTCCGCTGCCTTTCGGTGAAGTGTGACGGATGCATGCGAGTCAGGGCTATCCATCACGCCAGACTTCCCCTAGTAGGATTATGTGGTACATGACAATGACGGAGTAAATCAGAAGACTACGTTTGCCATCGCGTTTACGACACTCACTGGATTGCGTCTGGTCGTCTCTTTGTCTTTGAACGAAGTGTGACGCAGCGTGCCCCTTCTGTGTAGTTACCTGCTTTTTGAAGTACAGAGGTTCGCGATTTTTGGATGGGTTTTGACCTGCTGCGCCAAGTTTCTTTGTGCAAAGCGCTGAAGGCTTCAACATCTATTGTGAAATATGCTTGATTTGCAGGCAGATATTTGACCTCAGAGTGTCTGGTGCTACACAGTCTGTCTTCCGTTGCATTCGCACTAGTGATTCTCGATACCTTCAGCAGCTTTCGCAATGGCGAACTATTGCGTACTCGTTCTTTTAATGGTTCTGTCGGCTGCGCAAGCGCGCTGCAGTTCTGAAATTAACACGCGAGCAAAACACCTACCCCCTGTTTTGCGGCGTGTGTTGCGCCGCGGTCTGCGTACAAGTAGAGACAACCGACGAAGTTTGCCTGATGTGGTGAGCAATCTTGCAATACCAGAGAGCATCGTCTCTTTGAATCCAGACACTGTACACACAGTTGCAGGAGACGACAAGGCAAACTTCCTCCCGCCCGCCTGGCGAAACGTAGCCAGGTGCCTACGCCGTCTGCAAAGGCTTGACGCAAACAAGCAGGCTGCAGCCTTATGCGCGGATGACCCGGACAATGACGAGTGCGTTACGGAGGTTCTAGGGTGGATTCACCGGTCTCGTGTAAGCGTTTCCGTTTTCGCGTTGCTCCAAACAGGCTATGACAGCGGCGGTCCGAACCCGTGTTCTTCCCCATCATTCAACCTCGTGGTGCCGCTGCCGCGCGTGTTGGCTCGCATCAGCCGCCTTAGCCACAAGTGCGTGGAAACTGACGACCGCACCGAAAAAACGTTAACCGTCCAGGACTACGTGGTAGGATGCTTGGCTTTGATTTACTACCACCCAGGAGCCTTGAATGCTTGGTGTGAATACATGGGAATCCCAAAATCTCTTCAGGTCGTCCTCAGCAGACCAGTGAAATTGCCTCTGTGGTTTCAAGCTGCACTGACTTTTTACCTTATGCATACTCAGCCGGGTCAACCGGAGCAGGCGCACATGCTTCCTCAGGATTCAACCAATAGACTCCTGGAGCCCCCCACGGCTGCAGAGACAAAAATGATGGACGTGTCTAGCATCAAGGCGTACCTGCGCAACCTCAACGATGTGTTGCCATTGCGTGGAGGTCCCTTTAACCTATCGATTGAGCAGTGTGCAGAACGAGTGGCGTATTGGACGATACAGACAAATCTTGCGCCGACAAAAGCACTGTAGTTTCACGGTTCATCATTTTCAGTGGCAGGTTTAGTGGATAGAGCAGAAAGAATTTTAACCAGATGCGAAGGCGCAAACGGACATTCTAGTACTTCAGAAAGGGCTCCTCTGCGAGTTCATTTTAAGGAATTCGTTCACTGCAGCACCGTCTGAAAGAGAGACAGCGACACGTAAAGGTCACTGTCCGGGCTTTCCGTGCTCGCTTCCGCTTAACTGAAGGACATCGTTGTATGTACAAAAGTATATATATATATCTGTGTACAGACATTCCGGCCCTGTAAGCTACACCCTCTGCGCAGCGTGTTCGTGATGTGCTAGCATTAGTAGTGTTTTCGGATAGAGCGTGGACCTGCCCAGGAAGTTCTAACTTACTGCGCGTCCAGGAGCCACCGTCCACTGATCAGCGCCGAATGGCGTGCGTAGTACCTCATAAATTTTTTGTTTGGGCAACAAGGCGCTATAGCCAAAGGTCTCGCGCGGGCTGCCGCGTGTTCCGTTGTTGTCTGAACTGTTTGCACAGCTGCGACTCTAGGAAAATTAGCCGAGATCACGCGCGAACTTGTTTTCTTTGGGCGGATGCGTAGGGTAGGAGCGGTGCACCAACGCGCGTGTGGATGTACATGATCGAAAGTCCATAAGAAGGGAGTGCTTGCTATCGCCGAATAGCAACTTCCTAAGTTGGAGCCTGCGACTGCGGGTTTGACGGGTTTTACCATCTCGCTTTTGTGCCCAAGGGAGTTTCACAAAGTACGAACTCAGCCGCTCTGTTCCTCGTAGCCCAAAACTGGTATCTTTGTTGCTTGTGTGTCCACAGAGGCATTAAATATTTCATGCTTATTTCTTTTCTGTTCGCCTTTCAGCTTGTTCCTACAATGTGTTTCTCCTCTTTTTCACGGATAAGCTCTCCCATTTTTCTAAAGTACTCCGCCTTACTGCTTTCCAGAACGTCAGTGAAATGTTGAAGTTGGTCACTTCGATCCAGGAGAGGAGAGCTGATGCGATGGGCCATAACGACTTGAATTTCCGTTAGCAGGCGACCGAATTCCTCCGATATTCTATCCATCTTTGTTCTCATGGCTAGTGAGATAGGCGTACACAAGCACACGTACACTAGGGATAGGAAGAGGTGTCGTAAGCCTCTGGAGCTCTTTGTGCCCCATTGCAGCTCCACGTGAATAACGCATGACGAGAGATCACCTTCGTAATCCATACGTTGAACTTCCACAGTCACACATGAGCTGCTGGTCTATCGTGTGTCGTATTCTGCAACCGATAGCAATCGCTTGGTAGCGTTACTTCTAGCTGCGTAATGGAGCTACGCCCAGCTGGGGGCTGAGAGACCTTCAGCCCTCAGCTGTGTAGCACAGCCCACACAAACCTTTCTGAGGATAGCACCGTAAACAAGCTGAGAGACCTTCAACCCTCAGCTGTGCAGCACGGCTCACACAAACCTTTCTGAGGACCGCACCGAAAACAAGCTGTGCAGCTTTGTCTAAAGGTGCTAGTTGACAAAAGATTACCTTTCAAAGAGGCGTCCAATTCCATAAGATCCTTGTCTCTGTTGGCGCAAACCTGTTTCATGAAGTTTGTGCGCTCGCTGAAGTCGCGTTTGTGACCTTGAAGAACAATGTGCTCTGCGTTCAGTTGATCCGTATACGACAGTTGAAGTGCCTTATGCTGACGCACGAGATTGGCACATACTGCCAGACGCCGTCCTTGGTCCTCCTTCAAATCTTCCTTGTAGTCTAGAAGCTACAGGTGCGCAGCACACGCGTCTCACGTAGCAAAATATGAGGGGAGTGTCAAAGGTGGGTTACAAGTGTTTTGTCGCACCGTGAACAGAAGCTTCTCGAGACAGCGTTAAAAGGCCTGTGGTGACCAAAATGGCCACACTTACTGTGTCAACGAATTTTGCACTCCACACGCATCGTCAATGGAGATTTCTTTTCTGCAGCGCAGCTGTAATGAGAGTACGCGTGCGACATCGCTGCCTTAGATCTCTGTCCACTCTGTGGACTTGTTCGGAGAAGAATACAGACGAGGTGAGCAGACGTCACCGTCTACTATGACGACGGAAGCCACAGATCCGCGCTTCAGCTAGGTACGACGGCACATTACTGCAGCTGTAGCTTGGGCGACCTTGTCGAAAGAACTTAGGCAAAACGTAGTATGTAAGCGGCTCAAAAATAACACATCGCGTGCAACGCAGATCGCGATCCTGGTGGCTGTCTGAGCATTTGTGCACCTTCTGTCTTAAAAGGTTCTCGATCTTTACAATCTCGAAGAGATATTCACTTTTCTTCTGCAGCTGGACTTCCAGTTCGAGCATCTTCGCTTCCAACGCAGCATTTACGTCTTCCAAAGCCTGTGGTTTGCTCTGGCTCCCTTTCACCCTCGTTTTAGTTCCGCTTTTCTGAGTCGACATATCTCTCGTTCGTACTCTGTTACTCGGCTGAAAAGAGCATTTCAGTAATACTTTCCTTACTCTCTACCAGAATGGCTGACTCTTAAAGAAAAGGAAGGTGTGAAAGCGTCCTTCGCCGGCGCGTGACAGCTGAACTCAATAACCGCGGGGTTTGTGTCGGCGAAAGAGAATTTATCGATCAACTGCTATTGGCTAGCGTGGATAGTTTGGCGTCTCTTTCTTTAGCACGGTAGAAGACGATATAGAGGCGGCCATGAGGAATAGTTCCCTCCGGCGTGGTACGACGCGTAGCAGGCCCCACAACGAAAAGACGAATCCCTCCAGTCCACAGCCAAATTTTATACTGCATTTCTCACTTCATCACCGGACAGCAAAGCCGAAGAGTCTGCTTTACCTTCGCTTGATAGTACTCACATTCAAGCGCAGTGCCAAAAATTATACGACGGCTTGCATCGTCATTTATTCCCGCACTCGATAGCGAACATAATGCACACAATCTTGTCTATGGCTCTCGAGGTGTCTCGCCGTCTGTGTACTGAGTGGGGCTCTACCGGGACTAGCAGAGCCTTACGATGCACCGCAGCCAAATTTTTTGATTGCACTTTGCGGCGAAGTCCAAACGAAGCATGAGGTAGGTTGTCAATTTAACGCCATGGGCAATAAACGCCTGATACAAATGAGCCTTTGCAGTGACGATCGGGCACAGCGCGTGCATACGACACTCTAGTGACTATCATCGTTTTTGGTGTAGCGACGCGGGTGGATCTGGTTGTTCACGCGGGGAGAAAAATATTGAGGTTTCTTCATAATACAAAGGTAAGACGGGAAGAAACGTAGCACCCCCAGGTGGAGTTGCGGCGGAAACTGAGCAACCCCTTATCCAGTACGACGCAAGTGGGGTTGTGCTGTGCCTACGGTATTGCCTCCTGCAGCAACAAGCCGAACCTAGTATAAGGCATCAAGTTACCAAAGATCTTGTAATACGAGCAGAACAGTACGGCACCTCCCTTCCACAAACATGTCGTAAACGTCTATACCGTGGCGACAGTTCCAAATTGATATGCGGTTATTCTCGCGTGGGAAACAACACTGACGGCGAGAATGCAGACGCTGTGAGCACGTGCGTCCGTTTGTCGTTAACGCTTCCGCTTCCTGAATGACAGTGCGAGCATAACGCCGTTTACGTACACGCAACAGCACATCCTCCGCACGCTGGTCAGCAGCAGTTCGACTCCGTCCCAACAAAAGAGTTTAGCAATCTACAACACTTTGACAGGACCACTGGGCTTCCCCATTCCTTCCCATACACGCTACATAAGCACCATGACCCAGAGCGAACCTCGCACGCTGCTGCCCCTCACGAAGAACAAAACATGTACCGCACTGTAACAGCAAAAATCCCAACTCTGCTTGCAAACAGCAGCTCATGCTGCTTCTTCCGCTTTCAAGTTACTCCTGTTTCGCAGCGCCTCCCCCCACACGCACCCGACTTCTTGCCAGTGCCCTCTTGCTCAATCGAATCGTCTTCGCTTTCGAGCCTTCAACGCGGGGCTTCTCCACCGGCTTTTCCTCCTCACGAAGAATGACCTCAATGTGGCATGGCTGAGACATATACGGGTTAATTCGACCATGTGCACGATGCGTCCTTCGTCGGCCTTTCGGAGCGCGATTCACTTGAATGTGCTCGATCACCAAGTTGTCTACATCGAGATTCTTCATCTGAACAACGAAGGCAACACAACAAAAAAGTGTCACGCCATGCGTTTACTACATCCAAAATGACACACAACGTATAGAAGGATATGCAGACACCCTGCGTATCAATACACACGTGCGCACACGTCTCGGAAGTCACATCTCTTGCGTACAGTATCGTGGTAAAACGCGGCCTTTTTCATCCGTTAACCCCGGCTTTCCGACTAACTCCTCTTCCGTCAACGTGATTCGGCGTTGGCTTGTCATTCGTTCCGGGCGTGCCACTGCTACGCATTGCTTCATACGCAAAGACGTGCGCGGCATAAACCACCATTTGTTCCACTTAAGCGTTTGCTACGACCTTCTGTGCCACCTTCGGACGCTGCGACGCACGTGCCGCTCCTCTCAATGAAAATCGCCTCCCTCTGGGACTCACCAGGTAAATCTCATGCTGCCACGGAGCACGGTACGACTTCACAACCGGCGCACACGTACACACCAAGACACAATATGCATCTTCACAGGCAGTGTACAGACCAGTACACGTACTTCTGCGTTGGATTCGGCGTTCTTTAGAAGGTCCAGGATAAACTTGCACGACTTAACCGGCCAACGTCCCTGCGTGTGCTTGAATTCTTTGGCCTGCGCAGTCCTGCCGCAGCAACCGGTGAATTTGCGGAAGGGTACACAACGTTTTCTTTCCAGAACATCTTCAAGGTATCGCTTGGCAGCAGACAGTTTCATCGGCTTCCCCTTCTTGTCAAATCGAATGGCCTGCACTGTCTCGTGCGTATTCTGCACGCAGAGTGGCGCCGCAAAATCGCGTACACCAAGGTCATTCACCATCGCGTCCAAAGAGGTAGCGACACTCAAATGCAAGACAAAGACTACCCAGCATAAAAAGCTACGGACACCTTTACTTCTAGGATATATTTTGTGACGATCGCGTCCCCTATTCACGACTTTCTCTTCACGTGAGAGAAACGTGCAACCACCCGAAACGTGTTACACGCCCGCACTCCATTCCCCTACTGGCTGGAAATAGGCATAACAACTCACTGTTGACCGCTTGCAGAGGCGGAACACGGGATAGTAACGCTTCGAGACATGTGACGGAACCTCTGAATCCGTAACTAGCACGCGTGCTTCTGTGCCTCCACCTTCAATGTCTTCCTATCGCACGGTCTTCGTTGTAACACTTCAGTTTAGCGGACCCCCCTTCACACGCTGATGCGCCACAAACGTCACCTCTTTCAGACTACATTTACTTCGGCCATCCTACTGAATGCAAGTAAACTGCCAGAAAAGACACCTACAGCGAGGAACATCGGGACGAGCTATCAACGACGTCAGGTATACACCAGAAGTTGCAAGGCGGTGGAACGGAAAGTCACGCGCTACGCTCTAATATCACCAGAAGGTTTGTCCGCTCCTGCAAAAGAGCAACGTTACTGTGTGACATTGACTGAATGTATTCTTACCTTGAAGTGCACCCGCAAGTCCTGCCCGAATGCCTTGCAGCCTGCAGAAGCGTCAACAGAGTTATACACAAAGTGGCACTTCACTAAACGACGTATGCGCTCACGGCGCCAGGGCACGGATTATGAGTGGTTGTCCACAATTGCGTTAGACGCCATTAGGAAAACCCGCGACAGATTGCTGTTTACACCGTAGGTTCGGGATGACCACAACAGCACGCGAGGACTTCCCAGTAACCCTTGAAATGTAGCCCAGCATTAATGAAATGACGCCTCTCCACTCTCATACCTATCGATTGCTGCGGATACCACGTAGCCTAGTAAGCATACAGGCTGGGAACACTGCTCTTGCTGCATTTAACCCGAATCCGTTCCCTTCACCCGACAAAAAAAGTCCTGGATACACGGGAATACAGCACAGAGGTGCACCGGAATATCCGTCTCTTCCGACGACCTCTTCACGTTGAGGCTTTCCCTTCTTTTGTGTGGCAGTTCCTGCGCGAGCCAGCTTTCCGCTGTTCTGTAGTCTGACGGCTCCTGCAGGAGTCAGCCAGAGCGTGACTGCAGTCGGCAACCAACGTCGAGAACTGTGGGGAAACACCGGGAGGAAGGAAGACAGGAATTCCTTCCGCCAATATTTCAGTGGGAACTCACATCTGGTGGAGCTGGAAGGCTCCTTCGAGTACTTGACCATTTTGTCCGCGTTTGTTCCACGGATCCACTATGGGGGTTGTTCTGCGAGTCGTCCCCGGCCCCTAAAAAACGATCAACTGCTCTACGACGCCGCGTGGCAGTAAAGAGGAAGAAGTGCAAATAACAGGAAAGGCCTTCGCAGACAGTCTCCGCGGTGAACGCGTGGGGAGACTCTTGTCAGGTTTCGAAGCCCGACATGCATTTCACAGCGATTAAAGAAGCAGCCCCATTACAGTACGATAACAGCGGCATTACTGCAGCAGGGAGAACAGCAACAACGGCGGTAGCAGCCGCGGTAGGAGCAACGGCGCAACAGCAGCGGGCACAGCAGCACAACACCAGCTACTGCAGTAGCGGCAGCAGCAACAATAGCGGCATACGGGGAACTGCAACACAGTCCAGCAGTAGTAGCCGCTCACGTACTCTGTGCAGCTGAAGCGGCAGCTGCAGCGGGAAAAGATAGGAAGATTGCATGCGCCGCTTCGTTGACGTGTAGCAATCGGGAGGCCCTTCACTCCTGCAGCCCGCTGCTCATTTCGTGTCCCTTTGTCCCCGACAACGGAGTAATTCAGCGACATTTGAGTGTTGTCATCCGCTGGCAGCCAGAGGCACTTTTTACCTTCCCTGGAGAGGAGCGGGGCTGAATCCTGCCATTGTTGATGCGTATCTGCGCCGTCACATAAGGAGGCGCCTGTTGCAGTCCGTCGAGTGCCAATATATTACGGAAGTGCAGCTGCGTGTTTTCTCGCCCAGAACCACGTCGACGCTGCGTGGGTATGTCCTTGATGATGGTGTACAACTCTGCCACTGGCCACTTCTCACGCGGCTGCGATGAACTACACGTGCAGAAAAATGGACCCCGATACGGACAGGTGTGCAGGCCTCATGAATCACCATGTTTACCGGCAGTGCGCGAACGCTGAATCTCTCTATTTTATAGAACGGACATAAGCCACCATACGTGATCTCCCATGCGCTTATACTGTGTAAACCTGAACAAACATGCGAGAGATCCACAAAGATAGCGAGCAGAGCTCTCCGTAGCCATGGCCCATATCTGGCGGAATTTGGGAGTACGTGGTGCTTTGCGGCACGTGCTGGATATGAACACTGCCTGCGTATGGGGGAACAAGGTGAGTTGTCGCCTTCCCCTGCCGTGAAAGGGGTCGTGGAGCGCATGTACGATGCGCAGCGAAGTAATATTTGGAGCGAATAAGGGGGCCTTGACTCCTCAGTCGAAACAGAAGCACTCCGGGACTACGGGCGGTGTTGACGCAAGGTGACTATGCCCGAAGGTATTAAATGCGATAAGTGCAATTAAGTGCTGCTACCGTAGAAGCACTCCGGGACTGCAGGCGGTGTTGACGCAAGGTGACTATGCCCAAAGGTATTAAATGCGATAAGTGCAATTAAGCGCTGCTACCGTTCCCATCATTCGTAATATTTCTGCGTGATGATCCACGAGTACACGAACGCCGTCCGGTAATTTGACATTTGCGCACAATATGTGGTTAAGTGCATTTAACTATGGTTGCGCCTCCCACCACCTGCAGTATTTCTGCGCGGTGATATCCGTGTAAACACATCGAACTCAATCTGGTATGTTTGACATATACACACACTGCACTAGTGGACGACATTTTGTCTGCTACGCCCAATGCCGCCGTGTCCACACCAAAGCCAGAAGAAAATCTCTGAGGACTCAATACTGTTGTGTTGGTGGTGGCCCCAGATTTTGACACCTTAAACAAGTCTTTAATATGCCCCTCGTCTCCTTTTCTGCTCAGAGAAGCACGCCACTTCGTGGGTCACCATTCCGGCAGCGCAGTGGAACGGCCATTGGTTTTCCGCGTTCAATTGTTGAGAATACTGAGAGAAGTTGACGGGGAAGCAGCCGCGTTTCACGATGTGGTGCACGAGTTCGAAGGGTCAACGATCATGGCCGTTCAGCGTGTTCCGCAGAAACGACGTGTGAACAGGCGCCAGCACTCCGTGTCTGTGGATGCAAGTGCACTAAGTATACACACGCGTAAGTAATTGGCTAACTATAACTGTAGAGAAGTAAGCACCATCGCTACGCTGTAGGAGTATGCCGCTGAGGAACGAAACTGGACCTACGGCCCATCTACATAAGAACAGCAGCTTGTACAAACAGGCACACGTGTAGGCGTTTACGGGTAAAGGCACAAACGTGTTGGTACACGAACCGGCTGACGCTCTCACGCAGTGCAACCCAGTGTCGTGCGGGTTTCTAATTTAGCCCATTGTACGGCTGCTTCTGCTGTTCCCGGCATCACTTGATTAGGTTCGATTTGTGGGTGACCGGCCAAAGAAATCCACGTCGAACTGCCGTCGGCACCAATACGCAGTTATGCAGCTGTCCGTGAGAACATGCGACACAACACTTCTTATCCGATCATGGCATCGAGAACGTTTTTACGTACGCTTTCCCCCGACGGGGAACATCCCGGCATTCCCCGCTTGAAAAACTCCGTGTGATCCAGCAGGCGTCAGTGGTAGCTTTTCTTCGTTTTACACTCCAGTTCGAACTAGCCGATATTCTCAGGTTGGACTCTCTACCTGCACGCTCCGCACATTCCACAAAGGCTCGCAAAAATGTCTCTTGTGAGAGAACCTGTGTTATTCCAGAAGTTGCTCAGGAAACCACATGTACTTAAACAAGGGTGACAGGAGACCGTCTCCTCAATTGAAGAGAATCTTCTTCCTCACCTATCTCCCGCACTCAAACTACACACTAAGAGGCTTACCTATTTTGGTGTGTCCCCTACAAGCAGTATCTGTTCAGGTGAGTCTTTTGCCTTCCACAACACCACCCTTCCACAGTCCTACACGGCGACTTTGACTTTGCGACACGCTTCGACGGGACAGTGTCGAGTCCACGTCGACACCATTATTGAAAGTTTGGAGGGGACGTCGAGTAGTGTTCTACACACAGACCCAAACACCCGACTAGCGCAGGTCTTTGCTTCATGTCGTCCTACAGCACGTTTGTAGACGGCTTAAAATGTCCCTACGCTCAGTATGATAACGGAGGGCCTATGCGTCGACGTGTGAACTCGTGCGCGCCGTTATCAGTGCATGACGAGTTTGAGGTCTAACAGGTTAAGAGGTCCGCGCTTTCGGGCATGGCACAGGCGCCGGTGCACACGTGTAGTCAACGGCCACTGTAGTGCTTACGCGCGTAAGGCGTAGGCTAACTTGCATACAGCGTGCATTCACGTCTTCACTATATATCGGTGCCACATGTTGATAAATGTGGAAAACACATATATATATTTGTGTACGTAAAAACACCTACGCGCGCTTGAAGAACCGGGCGTGCCGCCATGCGTGTACAACTGACTACAACACTACATTTGTTTGAAGCGTATCTTTACCTGCATCGCTTCAACGTAGTTGTCTTCGCTACACCTTCTCAGCGAGTACTCGTATGCTTCGCTGGAAAGCAGGAAAGTCGCTTGAAGGCTGAGCGCTGTCCCCGATCTGACTGCAGTCGTACGGATAAAATTGACTCACACTCACAATTAGTACACACGGAACCCTCATAGAAACACGAGTGTCCACATGATATCGGTAGACGGGAAATGCGGACAAACGCACCAACATACTCACACGTGTACATTTTGCTTTCCCACGTACGTGTGACCTGAGCCGCGAGGTCTCTACTGAGTAACTAGAGATGCACGACAGACACGCGAGTTGACAAGATGGTAATTTCCCCTACAGATACACGTACGTCTACAAGCGCGCACACACATATTTGTAACAGTATTACGAGGGGGGCTCACCACAGTATGTGTACGCGTATACGTGTCTGCTGACGCAGCTGCCTACTCTGTGAACGGGGTAGTTCGGCTCACAATAAACCTGTCACATTCCGGACTTTCGACAGCGTACTTCGAACATCCTAACACATTTAGGTTAGCGAATGCACCATTTATATTTTACACGGACTGCTGGGCAAACGCGCACATGCGACGCTGGCATTCAACACGTTCCATGTGATCTAGAATTCATTGCTGGTCCGGTCTGGTTCCTCGATTAGAGAGGCGTAGAGCTTTCTGACATGCAGGACTATCCCACCTGACCCAGGTGTGCACGAACTGACGTTGTACAAACATAATATATTGCGTCATACACTGTTATCCTGAACAAGTATTGGCGCGTGGTCAATCGGTCGGATCCCAGTCCCGTTGGAGGCCCTCGTTGCCTCGCACAACATACGCATGACGTACCTGCGCGATAGGAAGGGAATCAATACTTGTATCTGTTTCAAAGAGACCATCCGTCCTTTTTAAAGGCTCACCTGGCCACTTTTGATAATGGCCGAGTGAAGGGTTACTAGGCTGGAGTGTACTTGATCAAATCTGTAGAAGTGTCTCTCTGATTTCTTCTTTCCGACGGCGGACGACGTGCTTGCTAGTCAGAGGTAAGATAATAACGATAGGTACGGCGTGTTTTGGGTACCTTTTTTTGAAAAGCTTCCCTGCTGTGTGCCACCGTTGTCAATATTCGAGACTGTACAGTATTCCTGTTCATGCAGATGCCTCTACCTGTGCGCTCAGTGGATGGCACAAGAACCACAATACCTCGAACACGTCCAAGAGTATGGACCAAAATCTATAAGATCCACTGTGTATCGTGCTGTCTCCTCGCCTAAATGCAGCAAATACATTTCTACACCTGTACCGAGTAGTCACAGTGAAGGGCAAAGCAGCTCGACTTACCATTCTCGTGCGTCATCGCGCGTACAGCGCATGCGCGCGCATCGGTTCCATTCGGGCCCGTGTTACCATACTGAAAATCCGTTTACTAATTGTATTTCTCCAACTTTGGTTATCTAAGAGGTGAAATTCTCTTTGCATACATACATTGGCACCGTTTAAAAGTCGTTGGATTCCTCAGGTGCTTGCGTCGCCGTGCAAAGTCATCCGCGTTTCTACGGTGGGCCAACGGTTTTCCTCCAGTGTCCTGTTTTTCTTGCACATCTCTCGGTGTATTTTCTTTCTTTGCTCCTTGGCTACCGTGCATTGTGGTGGTAATAGTGGGATGCATTTTCTTTGAGAATGGCATCGTTTTGGTCTGCCGGGAGGGCAACGGCGGCGCCAGTGGTCGAAGTCCTTGCGTCCTCGTCTTGTTCCGGAGTCTCCATCGGCATTCGTTATTCTTTTTTATCTCTCTCGTATCCACGGCTGGGCGGAAACCATTTGTATGTTGGGCGCTACCATGATTTCAATCAGTGGGAGTACCTACCGCATCCGAAACTCCAGCGTTCGGGGGCAATACATCCAGTGGGTTCACAAACTTTCAACGCGGCAGGTAAAGAATTACGGGGCTCAGGCTGCCACGGTCCAGAAAGTGGTGACTTTTTGCGTTTAGCACTGTGGAACCGTCTTAAACAGCGTGGACTTCGACGAGAAGTTCCGACCCAGGAGCAAATGCGGGAATACGTGCGCATGGATATCTCCCTAATGTGGCTGTGCTGGGGATTTCTGCTGTTCATGTACCCCCTCGCCGCTTACGGAAGAAAGTACGCTGCTCAACACGGTCACTACCCGTACGCCCCTGCAAGAACCGACGGTTCCAGAGGTGAAGGAGCCTTCTGGTGGTTTGTCGAGTAGAGAAATAATTGCGCCTTGAGGTTCGAGGTCAGTACAATGAGGATATCAGCGCGGTCTCCATCAAATGAGGTGGTGGTGTAGAAATCGAAGGAGATCACGACGCAGAGCGCGAAACGTGAAGCAAAGATTTCAACCTAGGTGGCGAAAAGTGGTCAAAAGAAGTGAAAACATTGGTGAGAGGAAAGAAGTGGGGCGGAACAGTGACCACTCAGTCATCCAACAAAATAAAGTCAGTTCTCGTTGTAAAGATTATTGTGATCGAAAGGGTTTCTCGAAAGGAACAGACGTATAGGACGGGGAACGCGTACGCGGTCTTAGGAAGAGAAAGGAGGGGACCAGATACAGTGAGAGCGCTCCGCAGTTTCAAGTGCGGAGGCGTGCACTCACTGACTGTTGCTCAAGGTACCAATTTCCGTTAGGCCAGCATGTGATGTAAACAGCTCTGTAGTGGCGAGCTTACCAAATACTTTCGGAACGACAAGACGGCAGAAGCAACAGAATGGAATGAATCCTTGGTGAAATGCGCGTAATCGTTCGTTTGTTGGTGCGTCCCACCCGTACGCACGTATTTGCACGTATTCCGAACACCATTATTCAGCAGGTTCCTGCCTCTCTGGACTGCCGCAAAGAAGTCACCACATAAGTACGTTTCCAGTTTGGACATAGTCGTACAATGGTACCCCTGCGTCACACATAATTTAACACATTCGAAACGTACCTGCGTGATTTCTGTAGAGGAATTCTAGGCATTTTTGCCGCACTCCTGCGAATTAGCTGTAAGTTTGTGTGAGGTGTGCCTCACGTGTGACTCTTGTGGGGTTGTACGGATTTCTGGGGGTTGGAACGCGGCTCAACTGCCTGTGGTGGAAGTGTGCATGTTACAATTTGCCGTCACCACTTCCTTCTGACCTTCGGGGCTACAACAGCCGCGGGACACTGCGGTAGTTTGTCGTTCGCGTGGTGCGTCTTCACGCTCAGGACATACATTCGGCCGATGGTATTCCGTAACGCGTCATTGCAAATGGGAGCGAGTATGTCTTCACTGCTTCACTGCAAAGAGGCATACTTTTCATAAGCGGACGAGAAAGACATTGCTACGCACCCTGTGAGGATTCGTTTCTGAACTGTGACCACTGCATCGATGAATTACACGATTTACCTGTTTCCGGCATTAAAAGTGCAACGCACACCCAAAACGTATTCCAAGTTTCAGTCCTCGTAATGCGCAGGCCACTTCACAGGTGGCACAAGCTTCTCGACAACGGCGCAAGTGGAAGGGGACGGCGGCAGCCTACCACTCTGTAACGTCTAAAAGCTGAAAAGCCAAATCTTCAACTACACGTAAGAACGGCAGCGCAGAAGAATGCTCACCATCAGAGCTGTGTTAATTTGGACTAGCTCGTGTGAGCGTGCGTATGCGTGTGCAAGCGCGCGTGTAGACGCAGGCGTTTACACGTGCGTGTGTTTGTGACTTTTCCGTGCTCGTTTCCGAGGGCGGTGGTTATCCAGCAGTCCTTGCACAAAACGGTCAAGCAATGCGACGATACGTTCCACAGAGGGGAGAATCGCCCGTGTGTTTGTCTGTGACAACCTGGATCGCGTAACAGCTCTTTTCTGTGAATAAGTCATCAAGTGGAGTTGTTTGTAATGCAAGAATGAACCAACGAATGCACACATGAGACGTACAAGAAATTTCCCGTGCGCGCGGACTACGAGAATTCGCATTAGGGGAGACTGCTCTCCAAACCTTGCTCTTTTTAAAGACCCCAACGTAAGGGAGAAGCACGGGTAAACAGAGGGAACAACACATGACGCACACGCGACTGCGTAGCAGTATATGTGAGCAGCCTGATCTGGAAATGGCTGCTTTGGAAAACGGCCTGCGCCTGTGTTCTCCAGAGAAGAGCCTGCTACTATTCAGGTGTGGGTGGGCCTCCGCAGACTGCGTCGTACCCGCAAGGGCGAAGCGTGGTACGACAGAACCCTACCGTGTGAAGGCTTGATACTCGCCACCTGAACTTCCACGTAACTAGGCTACTGTTGATCTAAGTGTACACGTTCTGGCACGTGCGGGAGTCGGCCATCTGCCCGACAAAATTGCGCATGTCACCTAGGGCTGCAGCACTCTTCACCACTGAAGGCCGCCTGAGGTTACTGAGTACAGCCCGTCGTTCTATCTTCATTTTAGGTCACGTGAGGCTTTTCTCTGTCTCGCGTCTTGCGTAGACGCCTTCATTTCGAAAAATGCTCCTGCACCACCAGCTCCATTCTACAGGGAAGCGGGGCCGCGTCACTACACTCGAAAGACACGTTTGCACACAGCTGTGTCTGCGGCACGAGGAGAGGTGAGCAGTCTTGATAATTTTCTGAGTGGACGCTTGAGAGCTGGCTGGGTTTCTCTTTGAATGCACACACGACTGGTTTAGTTTTTTTCCCTGCACGCGACAGCTGTGCCGATGAGCTATCCAAGACGTACAGAGGCGGGGACCCTACGTTACATTTAGTTGCAGGGAGATTGGGGGGATGAGTTGAATCTTTTCTGGAATACTCCTGGTAGAATTGCTCTTGCTGTTGCTGAGTGAGAGTGACGTTCTGCACGCAGCTATCACCGAACCAGGAGGCGTTCTCGAGCAGGTGAGGCGCCTGTGTAAATGGACTTGCTCCACTATTAAAGGTGTGCTCTTGCCCACCGTGTAGCGTAGGCAACCGATTTTCACCGCGGCGTTCCTCTTCACACGCGTCACCCCCTCGAACAGTTTTAGGTCTGCTAAACTCACGTGTGGCACCTTGTGAGAGCGCCTGACCAGATGTGACTGGTGGAATTGTGGGGGGGCGTCTGTTCTCGCGATTCCTACATTCCGACCCGTCACTTCCTGCAGCGAAAGTACGCACGGAGCCTGTATCATGGAAGGTTGCCTTTGTGGGCTCTTCTTCATCTTCCTCCTCTACCTCTTCTTCCTCTTCACCGTCGCCCACTTCTTCTTCCTCTGCCTCATGTCCTGTTTCGTCCGCCTCAACAGACGGCAGCTGACACGTCAAGGCTTCTGCTTCTTCAACCTCTTGTGACGCTGCGGCGCTGTACATGGCCGAAGCCGGTTCACTACCGAAACAAGCGCGCAGAACGTCTTGGGCAGAGTGCGGCTGCTCGTGCGCATCGGTGCGCTGGCGTTGCGTATCTGCCTTGTAGAGGGCACTTTCGCTGCCTGCCGAAACATTCTCTTTTTCAGCGAAGTTCTGCACCTCAGTGTCTGATTCATCTCTTTTTCTTGCTCTCTGCTCAGCTTGCTTCCTTCTCGTCCAGTAAGTCGAAGAACAAAAGGCAGGGTTTTCTTTCATTGAGCAGATGTGTGCAGCGGAGACGCTATTTCGCAGTAGAACTGCTTTTTTTCTAGTGTCCCCAGGTCTCTCGCGTATCCTGCTGCTCACCAAGACACGATGCCTTAATGGCGTTGGTGCGTCTTTTCTTGTGTAAGAGACGGTTTGCACACTGTCCGTATTACTGGACACAGCCCGACATGCAGACCCGGTTCTTCCTTCCCAGCAGCTGTCATCACCCTCTGCTTCTGCCTGTTTTGAACCGCTTCTATTCTTGCAAAGCGCCTGACTCTGTCGTCTGCTCAACGCAGCCTGTGCACCTCTAGCGGGGCTGGTCAGCAAACTTCTTAGCGCCTGCGCCTCTTGTACATCTGATGAAGCATACTTCTTTGCATGTGGATTTTTCCTAGAGACGGAGCTGCATTTGAGTCGCTTCCGTGGGGAAAGTATGCAGGTTCCACCCGCATCCAGGTGGTGTCTTCCCTTTTTCAGTCCTTCCCAAAAATTACTGTTTCTCTCTCTCCTCTGGCTATTGCTCAGGTACCAGTTCGTGCAAGCGCCATCAGAATGGAAACTGCTGAGGAAACGGGCCGTGGCTGCTGTCTCACCTCCAGAAAGAAACACTTCCTCGACACCGCCTTGTGGCTGTCCTTTACAAACCTTCTTCCACGGATTTCCGCATATACTGGCCAGAAGCACCATGGCCTCATCGCATGATTCCTCGTCGAATGCAGTCATCAAGTAGAGCGGTTCGTTTGCTGTGCAAGCCGGATACCAGTAGACAAACCCTTCACTATTGGCAGTGTCTGGTAACTGTGGTCTCTGCTGTGCGTTGAAAATAGCAGCAGCACCCTGGTCGTAATCTTCTGGCTCCACAACTCTTCCCTGTTTATGCCAGTGAAACATCATCACCGCTGCACGCCTACGAGCCTCCAGAAACCCGTATTCAGCGATCGAGAATCTTCTCCGTGCCACAATTTTCCCCATAGGCTTTCTGTGGTTTGCAATCCAAGAAAAACTCTCGCCATGGTAGGTAACGCCTACAACGAAAGGAAGGCTGTCGGCGATTTTCTGCACAAGCCGTCGATCTGGATCACCAGTGGGCTGGTGTTGTTCTGCCACATCTGCTGCACCTGCACCGGCTGTTGCTGTGCATACTGCTGATACACTGGGAGCTACTGCTGCGGCAGCTGCAGCTGCCGCCGCCGTGACGACACGCTGCGCTTCTTCGCTTTCAAGCTCCGGATTCAGCAGCGCCTCCCTTCTCTGCCGGATGGCCTGTTCCCGCGCTCCAAAAAAACCAAACTTCTGGAATGAAAAAATGCGTGTCACACGCCGCTTACCCACAAGCCACGACGCCACCCACGTCTTGCGGAGTCTATCCATATGCACACCCTTGACTGGCTCCAAGCTACACGCAAGGAGCTCCAAAAGGAAATCCTTGTGGTCTCGAGGTGCTGACTCGGGCGGGGCGCTGTTCTGCAGCAGGCGTCTTTTCCGTGAGGATTTGGCGAGCCGCAGTGAGCAGCGCCCAGAGTCACCAGCGTTACGCGACGCGGCGCTGCCAGATTTCCGATAAACTTCAACGGATCCCGGAAGAGTCACCGGTGCAGCCCCTGCGCCGGCTGCCGACGGCAGGAAGCTCAATGAGTCATGAGCAGGACCTGCCTGCGTATGAGCCTCCAGTGAAAGGTCCGTGCCAGCTCCGCGAAACAAGGATGACACGCCGACCATTCGGGGAATGTAGGAGCCAACGTCGGCTACTTGCCGGGGAGAAAGAGGATTTGGACGTGCTGCGTGCCGCTGTACATTGTCTGCTGACGTGATCACCGCGCGGACCACCGGGACGTTTTCAGGTGGTGTCTCTACACGCACGCGGGAACCACGTGATCCATACAGGGATAAGATAGCCGAGCGCGCAGTTTTCGACTCGGAGAAAGACACGACAGAAAAAAGCAAGCGAGGGACTACAGGTTGGAATTGGTAACGTAGCGACACGGGGGTACTGATTTCGTGTACGAGCGCCGTCTACAGGCAAGGTAAGAACTCCAGAGAACAAAGCACACGAACACATTAAAGGCTCGGACAGGCGAGCACTGTTGCGTGGCGAGATGGTATTTCTTTGCGTTGTGCTCTCTCTTGGTGTGTATAATTTATCAACCCCACACCACATGAATGCTTCCGTGAAACCAGAGGATATTGTGCTCTAGGGCTGGGTGTCACAAGTATCTCCACTAAAGATGAGTGCTTCAGCCATCTGGTTGTGAGGACGTCCTCAACTGTCCCAGTGCGCAGCTCCTGACACGTTTTCTCCTTAGGTAACGCCGTGCACCCTCGGGGGCTTCCTACGATTTTGTAATCTTGACTGGAGGAAGGGGAAGAAGAGAGCAGAACTGCCGAGTGGAACGTCTACTCGTAGAAGAAGGAGTTCACTTGGGGGTATGATTCACACACAGGAAAAATGCTTTTATTCTAAAACAACGCCGCATACATATATGTGTAGATATATTGGATGTGCACTCCTATACGCACCACTGTAGGTACATGAATACAGTCGCCGGGGTAGGGCTGTAGCTTTTCGTGCAGATATATAAGTACAGGTAGATCTTCACATACGTATATGTGCATGTTCGTGTTAACGCGTGCCTACGGCGCTACGGTGAGCTCTCCAGGAGCTGCTGACGTACCAGAGAACCAAGGGGGGGGCAGAGGTATCCCGCAGTTGAATGCAGCAAAGGCGGCAGCGTCAGATTCCTGCAGGTTAGGGGGATTCTGAGACGGAAGAAGAGGGCATGCGAGCACGTTGGGATATCCGTAGACCTGCTGTCCCACGTGGTCGGCTGCTGGCTCAGTAATCTGCCTGCTAGCTCCCCAGAAGGCATTTGGAAAAGCAAAAGGATAACTACCTAGAAGGGTTGGAGGCCCAACAATTGGAAGGGACTTCGTGTCAAGTTCGTAGGGCAACCGCAGTTGCTGGGGAGCAGCCGGCAGTTGAGCCTGCGGAGAAAGCGAGTGTGTGCTGGCAACCGCAGTGTTGGTCACCAGGTGTGCAGGTGTATCTACAGTGCCTACGCAGGCATACTGGAAGGGATTTTGTATCTGTTGTGGATAGAGCAAAGCCATAGACGACCCAGGGACCCTCGCAGGCTGGACCAGTTCGTCTGATGCAGAGGGGGATGTGGCCAAAGGCTGCAGTTGTTGTGGACAATCACTCCGTGAGTCGGTCTGCTGCGGTTTGTTTGGATCGGGCAGTACCCCCGTTGGCTCCCTTTGTCTGGCTGCGAATTCCTGCATTCGCTGCTCGGGAAGAAAGAGTCCAACTGACTGCTCTATTCTCTGTTGTGGGTGGTCGATTGTGCTGGCGTAGCCGTACGGATGAGACTTCGTCTCCTCTGGAGGAAGCGGAAGAGCATTTCTTCCCAGTAAGAGCGGAGGAAGCCCCTCATCTTCAACACGTGAAGAGGCTGGGACATACGTGGGAGAGTGCGATTTTTTCGCGTCAAGAGCAAGATTTCTTTCGGAAGAGGGGGCTCGCGCAGATGCTGGCAAACCCCCGGTTTCCTTTATGAAGAAGAGATTGCCGTCAGACGAACACTCGTCTTTGATGAGTCTGCTTGTGTCCGTCCATGAAGAATTTCCCCTTGCAAAACCTGTTTCTTCTTCAATCGGCGCTGGGTGTTCTTTGACATTGTGAAAGTTTCGTGAATCCCCTACAGTCTCAATTTCGTCAGTTGAAAATCCAGTTTCGCGGTTGACAGGGGATCCCTGTTTGGTGTCGAAGTAGGGGTTACGGTGCAAATTGGGTGATGTTTCGCATTTTGAAGATTGTGCACGTTCAGGTTGCTCGATTTTTACCGCGCCTGTTGTTTCCACGAGCTGCAGCCCCTGTTGTGGAGGAAAATAGTGGATGTGTGGAACTTCAGTTGCTGCGTGGCATTGTTCTGTAGGCGAGAGCTCTTGAGAACTACCTGAAGAAGAAGAGGGAGCCACGGAAGCGAAATCTTCCTCAGACGCTACAGATTTCGGCGCCTTTGCTGAAGTACTTGGTCCCTGGTGGTCGTGAGTCACAGAGTGCGCTGGCTCGTTAAGTTGCCGACTCCTGGTGACGACTGCAGGCGAGCAGTAAGAAATCTCACACGTTGGTTCTTTAAAGAGCGGGGAATTCGGGGAGCTTCCAGGTAAGTTTAGTTGGGCGGGACTAGTTGGGTCAGAAGTTCGAGGGTTTTCGCGAGTAACTGAAGTTTCACAGCTTGGGAGACTAGGGCAAAATAGGCTGCCAGCAATAATGCGAGGAGACGAGGGGGATGTCCGGCTTGGATTGAGGCTGGGAGCGGCGCCTTGGCCAGACGGGGACGGCGGTGGCAAAAGGAAAGGGAGGGACTTATCTGAGGTTAGAGGTTGAAGAAATTGGTGGAGCATGCGTGACCGCAGCGGCCGAGTGGCTAAAGCTGAATCTGAGTGTTGAATAGGTGTGAAGTACTGAGCTGGAGGATGTTGGTAGCTCACAGAATAAAGATCGTTTGTTAGCGTTGAGGCGACTTCTTCATGGATTTGAGGAGTTTTCAAACTAAAAGCAGGGAAGGATCCCTGCGAGCTGCACCGAACCGTAGCCAGACTCTCCAGGAAGCTCGCTGTGAGTGGCTGCGCTTGTTTCTGTGTGGCTGACTGTTGATCAGCTTTGTGGTTCTCGCAGTTGACAGTCGACAGGCAAAGTTTCTCGATAGTTTGCAGGTGTGTCGCCTCTGTGGCAGTATGACTTGCTTTGTTCTTACTTATATTTGGTGAGGCAGTCAACGTGGCACGATGAAGAACGTTGGAAAATGGCTCAACTGGAAGTGCTTCGTTCTCCAAACGTGTCCCGCTTTCCCATTCGGTATCTACAGTCGCAGTAGTGCAGGCAGGAGGCCTCCACCCTTCGTAGCAACCTAAAGAGACTTCGGTATTCGAAAGTCGGATATTATGCGAGTGTCTATCCGTAGAGATCAACTGTCGACGGTTTTCATGCAAAGCTGACGGGACTCGTCTTTCTGACGAGCTGCTTTCCTCGTCTTCTTCCTGCACGTGTGACTGTGTGCTTCTAGCAGAAGAATAATTACTCCTTACTTGCTTGTGCGTCTTGTTACCGTCACTCTCTGCTCCTTTGAAAGCAATTGGTGAACTTCTAGAATTTTCTACAGCCAGACTTTCACATGCAAGAGATGCTTTCTCAGCTGATGTAATTTCGCGAGGAGAGCGTGTTAGCGAGGACTGCCCTGGACTCAACGAACTCTGGGAGGAATGCTCATGATGCCGATCGTCTAGGTAGCGTGCAGGCTTCTCTACTCCGTCGTCAAACAGGGATGACTGCACGGCGTTAGACTGAAGTTCAACGCTGTCGCCAGCAACAGCAGTCCATACGGAAAGTTCGGGAGGATCTCCCTCATGTTTCGGAGATGGTTGCCTTCGTACAAAATGTTTTATGCTGACTGCCGATAGATACTCATTGTCGTCTTCGCCAGCAGACTCTACATAATGTGAGCAGTTTGTTGATTTCCACGACATACAGCGTTTTGTCGTCATTGCGCTGAAAGACTCTTCACGAAAAGGAGCGTCTTCCTTCACTACAAGAGTTGGAGCAACAAAGCGCAGCTGACTTCTGAACGCACACTGCACGTGTGAATTCACGACGCGTGAACGTCCGATGTATGCCTACGGGGGGCCTGAACGGGCACACACATTCGTGTCGCAGTCCACCTATGGATGTGAAAAGCCACCGATGGGCACGACATTGTGTACAACTTGTTGCGCGCGAGGATATACGACGGTAGACGCGTAAAGAGTGAGTACGGCTGTACCCTCTGCACCTCTGGCGTACATCTCTGACAATTCGGAAATCACCCGGGAAACGTTCCGATACACGAAGACTCTTTGTACCACCCGGATGTACTCTTCTCGTGCTTCTCTTCAGACTGTGGACAAGCGAAATATATGCAGACCTAGCACAGCGGCGGTAGCACAGAGGTCTCCCTTTGATAACTTATTATTGACTTAGTAGTCTCCATGGTATCGAGTGCCCACTAAAGAAATTCTCCTTCCACGCTGCAACGGTCTTGGGAAAAATTCTGAAAGAATGAAAAAATCGAGCAAGTACTTCCCGGAAGAAACTGGGAAGCGAAATTCCTCAAGAAAATTGTCCGGAGTTTCAGCTGACAACGCGACCCTGAGGGTATACAGTGGCAAAGAAACCACCGCCGTGCGTCCTGGGGAAGAAGAGTTGGAGAGGCCAAAGCAAGGCATAATATATGGGACGGCTAACGAAGAAAGCTTTCTATACATCTAAATGGCAGCAAACCGCTCTGCGCGTCATCATGCACAACATCTCAGAACACCGCAACGCTTCATAAAATGTACTGTGTGAGTTGAAGAAAAAAATTTTCATTCGTGCAAGAATTTTGGAAACTAGTCCTCTTTAGGATAGCCTGCTTCGAGGGAAGACATGCTGACTACTGAAAAAATTCAAGGAGGGCTCTCGATGTGCACAGCTCTCTTTTTAGCGTAATACGACTGGGTGTGGTCAGTTAAGAGCTTTCTCTAGCCAGCGAAGTCGTCGAAGTTGTAAGTACATGTTTGCAAGCCTGGGAGAAGTGCAACCGCTATATACTAGATACCTACACTCATACGTACATACATACACATGTACACCTACTAATCTGTATCGCGCAGATGCAGGTGCACTGACACCTGTCACACAAGGAGGAGGAAATGTTGGCGTGAACTGTGTTCTGCATGTACGCTCCGTGCTTTTGCTGTACACATTCGCGAATAGTAACGGAGACCAATCTCTCAAGTCTTTTCTCACTTTTGTGTGCAAAGTTGAGATTTCTTGTTTGTGCTCTGCATAATAGAACTCGTGTCCTAAATACCACTGCTAACTGAATCTTTACCCTCTCCGTTGCTGGAAGCCAAAATTTTACTCGCCTTTGAAGGCAGGTTCGTGTGTCAATCAAATATATAGGCCTCACGTTGGAGGAATGTAGGACTGCTGATGGGGTGTCTCTGCCGCTGCGACATCCGCTCGTGGGCAGTCCACAACCTTACAGTTGCACACAGTACCCTCGAAAAAACTTAGTCGTCCAAAATGGAGAGGACGACTCCAGTTGTCTGTCTTTTCGTGCTTCCTAACAAGTGCGACGTTGTGAAGAGGCAGACGTGCATACCCTTATGTTCTCTATGCAGCAAAATAGCGCTCTGCATATCCGCAGTGCAGAGGTGCAGCACTGCAGATGCCCCTACTTGAGCATACAAGGACAATGACGACTACGCACCTCTGAAGGGAGGGAGCCTCACGATGGAAAGCTGCAAGGGTGAATGTCCTACCTGGTGACTGACGTGGAGACTCTTTACGAGCACATGTGGCGTATGGACGCACTATCCAGACGGGAGGTGTGTTATGGGCAGAGACGCAAATAAAGTAAACTCCCTCACAAGGGATAGGCGCAGTACTCTGATTCACACATTTCAGGCAAGTCTTCGGATATCGTGGTGTGTTGAAAGTTCGAAGAAATGGTAGTACTTTTCGGAATGAAATCACTTCAGACACAGATACGTGAGCACGCTCACCACCACTCGGGCAGCCTCTCCACTTATCACTGCCAGCGGGGTTCAGGCCTTTAAGTCCTGTTTGAGGGCGGTTGGACGGCGACGAAAATAATCTGTGAACAGAAGAGACTGTTTAGCCTGTGTACGCCTTGGTACACATACGTGCAATTGACGTATATGTCTGTATGCGTATATATATATATACATATCCAACAATATTGTGCAATTCAGTATTTTTTCCTTTCAAGTTTCCCGAAGGACGTGCACGTAGACTTATTCTAAACAATACTCTGTAGCGAAAGCTCTATCCGTGGTTCTCGAAGACACAATGCAGAGGGGATCCTGAGGTATATTTTCTCCTAAACAGTTGTCCAAAGGGTAGAACATAACAAAGCCTTGTGAAAAAGAGGTGCACGCGGTATAACAACCTCAAACAAGGTCCGTTCTGTTGGAAAACGTCTTCAAGCTGGTTTCATAAGCGCTTCAACGCTAATAAAGGGCTGATGCGCAAATGCATTCTGTGGAACCGTTGGCAGCGGCTAGGTAGAGGAGGACCAAAAATTTCTCCTCGTCGTGTACAAGCGAAACCGGAAAACGTGCTCGCCACAGCTGCCGTCCTTCCTCTTACGTAGAATAGTTCCACGGAAAGCCCGTGACCCTTCTGTGGCAAAATACGAGATCATATCATTTAGGTGATGCCTTCTCAATAGGGCGGCCTCCTTTACAGGTCGTGCGGTAGGTGTACGCATAGGCGTATACGCGGTTTTTTACATAGCTGAGACGACGCGCAATGCCACCGTGGTCCAATCGCTCACTAAAACCGTTTTGCACAAGAATATCCACAAAGGTGAGATTAGAATACGCAGGCGATGACGACACGTATATCCCAGGCTAGTCGCTTCCACTGCGTGTTCAACTGTCTGCATACACTCGTGTGTATCTAAGCCGGGTGATGCATTTTTCCCAGTACACCTTTGTCAATTTTCACATCGTGTACACAGTGTGGCAGCAAAGCTCATCGAGATTCGCTGTCGAACACACCGCCAGCAATCCTGAGTGGCACTGCATTCCTTATTGGAGTACCCCCCAATTGAATACCAACGGGAAACAGCCGAAGTGACATCACACACAACACTCACGCGTTCCGTGCTCCTGTCAGCCACACAGTGGAAACGCAGTAAAGCAGAACACTGCATTCCTAGTGAGGCAAATACGTCAACATAAACACAAGGATTGGAAAGTAGTATTTTTCTTAGCTGTTGTCTGCATTGCACCCACCGTGCCAATTCCTTTGCGGATTTGTCGTCTGTGCTACAGTACGCACTCCGTACGTTAACGTGATACGGATGGAGCAGACATCATTCAGACGAAATAAGGGGCGTAAGCGGATGAGGTGGAGGAAGTACGGGTCTTCGCCTGCGTGCTATCGAGGGAAGTAGCCATGCCCTTCTGCAGGGCGGCTCACCAAAGTGTTTCTTGTTATCAGTCCACCTGTTTTATGGCTTTTGAATGGTTCATGGAAGATTCGGTCCCACTTCCCTCCATCCACAGTTCACAGTCCACAGTCTTCACGTTTCCACAAACATTGCTCGAATTTGTGTTTTCCCCGCGTGCCTCGCGCACGAGCTCCTAAGAATTCTGCGTCGTTCCACACCTGCTACGCCTCGAGCACTCTTCTAAACGTATTTTCCCCTGTAGTTCTGTGTGGCGCGCCACTAGGAGTGCTGCGGTGGATTAAGCACCAGGCTACTGTGTCCTTATATGCGATCTTCTCTGTCGTGGAACGTAAGCCGGAATGCGCTTCCAGCTGGTAGTTTCTCAGCAGTTGTGCGTCGTACAGTCCGTTGCTTTGTCTGTTGTGTGTCACAGCCACTGGCACTGCTGTTGATGCGCCTGTACTTGCTTTCGCCACCTCACCATCCACACAGCCACGGGCTTCAGTCATTTCTGCGTGCAGTCCTGCATGTAAACACGTCCGTACACCCTGAACCACAGACGAGCAGTTATGCTCGGAACAGCACTACAGTTTGTCGAAAAAACCCGGTCAGCCTTCTTGTGGTGTCTCGTGTGTCCTTCGCAGACGTTTTACTGTGCGCATCAAACAGCTTCCTTTCATCGTCTGTGCTTCGGTGCTCTGGGTGGGCACCGACACTGTTACCGCTCTCTCTGCGGCCCCGCACGGCTCTTGCGAACGGGAGTAACTCTGCACACAGCTGGTGGCATGCAGCGGCAGAAGTCGCAGCGGCCCGTCTGACAGTAGCACCTACAGCTGCAGCTCGATGCTACGAGATGAACACTGACGGCAGCATCGGCAGCATCGGCAGGATCTGCAGGAGCAGCGCCGACCTTCGAGCACGACAACGACTTCACACCCCTCATATATGTCTTAGAAAACCAATCAGAATAAAAAGGTACCTTGTTCTGCTTCCTTGTCGTAGAGCTGCCTTCACACACCTGCACACACTGCATGCATGTAGGGATCTGTCGATCCCCTTCTACTCTACCACTGCTCCAGGCCTTCCGGCTTCGAGGCTCACAATGCTGTTCTGGTTTCGGCAAGGACGAGATTTCTTTTTGCTTCTTCGAATCCTTCTCTCCCTCTCTGCCTCTCCTTTCCCTTCCTTCTGCTTCCTCCTTTGCTCCTCATTGTCCCCGTCTTCATGCCCCCCACTATCTTCGTCTTGCTTTCCGGCGGCTTCCTGTACGTCGTCTTCGTTTCCTTCCGTGCGTGACTGGCCTTCTCTCTGGTCCGTATTCCCTAATTTTGGCCTTGAGAGCTCACTACTACCCTTCCGGCCGCGCAGAGCACCTTCTTCGCCTCGTCGTACACTTCTTGCTGCTGCGGCCAGTGTGCAAGGAGACCCCGTCTTTAGCTTTTCGTATCCTCCTTTAAAGCCACTGCTTGCTTCCGCAGTTGTTCCTTCTCGCGCACTTACCGGGTATCCCTGTGCGGATTCAACTCTCTCTGAATGCTCTGGAAATGTGAGCAAACGTACGCGCGCGAGGCAGCAGTCTCCTCACCGCAACACTTGCCTGAAGTATGCACTCTTCCCCGTCAGCATCTCCCCTTTTCCAACGACGGCCGGCGCGCCTTGTTCTTGTCAGACACTTCGTGCAACGCCGAGCAGCATCAGCGTTCTCCGTCGAGCTGCCGCCGCAGCAGGCGGCAGCAGCGGTAGGAGACCTGTACCAGCTGCTCTGCATAGTGTGTCTGCCGTTGCTCCGAAACATGAAGGACAGCGGTCGACTTCTCGCCCGACTTCCACATTCGAAACAGAACTGTGGACAGCGAGCGCACGGGAAGTGCACGGACAGCTGAAAAGCAACCAGAAAGAACCCAGGAAAAGACCAGCGGCGCCACCGATGGCAGCGTCCGCAACACGTCCTGCAGCTTTCGCTGCGTTCTACCTCGACGGAGGAAGGTTTTGGTGCCCTCGCGGTGCTGCTGGCGTGTGTAGAACTGTTACACGCCGTGTTGCTGTTGCCGGTATTGCTGCTGCGATTCACGGCGGACTTCGTGCGGCTGCTCCGGGCCGTAGCGCAGGAACTGTCGCTGCTGCCGCCCCTCTCCGAAGCGCCTACCGTGCTTCTGCTTTTACGGCTTTGCACTGTAGTGCCTTCACGACTGCTGCACCTTCATACTGTGATGCGTGTGCTACTGCTGCTGCCGCCAGTGCTTCTGAGTGGAGAAGTCTTACAACTGCAAGACGCCCCCTGTGTCCTCGAACGAAACCTCGAGAAAGCTCCTGTGAGGCTTCGTCACCATCCGTAGTCCAGCAGCGACGGTCGTCACACCGGCACTGGTGGCACCGCTGTACAAGGCTCCTGGCTCAGAAACCAGCCGGGGTACTAGACTGGAGGAAGGGCTGGATCAGCCGGCAGCAGCAGGGAAGTTCTTTACCACGGTTGCAACCCATCTCCTGCGTTTCGCACTCCGGCTGCTTCAGAGCCGCGGCTGGGAGCCGTCCACATGAACCACGGAAGCACACCAGAATGGCGATTTATGGGAAAACTGCCATTGCTAAAGCAGCTGATGAGGCAGCGGGGTTCAAAGACACAGCTGCTGCAATCGCAGGCCGACCGTACACCACTGCTCTCAGTCCGAGAGCTCATGCAGGACGCAGTCCTGCTGCTGATGCAGCAGAGGCGGACACTGCTGCTGCTGCTGAGAAGGAGCCGCAATCACAACAACCGCCGCAGCAGCACGGAGGTCGGCAGCATTCGCGTCGTTTTACCCACACGAAGCAGGTAGCCACCATCGGGCCGGCGAGCTGGACTTACGAAGAGGTAACGTTTTTATTGCGATGGGAGCCGCTGCTGCCGAATCCCCTACTGCATTGCCGTCTCTCTTTGTCCCCTTCTCGCTGTGTCTCATGGTCCTTGTTGCGCCTCAGGTGGTAGAGCACGAACGGATCAAGTAATGGATGGATGGATAACAGCCAAAGAGTCACTAGTGTTCACACGGTGGTGGAATATTTACATCTCACGTTCTTGCGTAGGACATATACATGTGCGTGGGCCCTGTGGAATATGTTCGCCGTAGGGGCATAGCGTCTAAGAGGATTCCTTGTGCGTGCCCTATAATAAAGGATACAAGCGTCCCTGTCCAAAGGCTGCTGAAGGTAGCAACAGCCTTTGTTTCTTCTACGTGCGGTGGGGGCCGGCACGCGTACAGAATCCTGACTTTCTCTCCGTTGTCCTCAAGCGGAAGATGATGAGTCTCGTCGTACACAAGCACACACACGTATACACGTAACTCACACATGGATCTATATGCGTGTGTGTGTATGAGCACATTTGACGCATGTGTGCACTTGTATGTAGGTATGTACCCACGTATGTATATGGATGAAGAAGTTGTTTCACATGTGTTCCGATGTACACCAGTGTCTCGAGTACCGCGTTTCAATTCGTAGAACTTCTCAGTTAGATGGTGTAGTTCCATCCTCTCTGCGGGGGGCTGGGGAGGGTTCTGTAGCTCGTGTGGTTTTCTTGCTCCCCTGTTCTCACGTTTCCTCTGTTTTTCTTCGCGTGTAGTCCGTTTGGCCGGTGGCGTCTTCTCTTCCGTGTCGTTCTCCTCGTCACTGTCTTCTTCCTCCGCAGAACGTCCTTCCCTTTGTGTCACCTGCGTGTCTCCCTTGCTGCATCGCTCTCCATTTGTTGTCTGCCCCACCCCCACACCCGCGTGTATTTGTCTCCTCTACGCCGCAACGTACATCGCTCTTCTCGCACCCCCGCAGTCTCGGCCGCCGTCTACGCGTCGCACGCGGGATATGCCCTACACTTTCGAGAACTACACTTCTTATTTTCAAGACCGAGGCCCTCTGTTTCCAAAACCGTGCAACGTTGTCGCCGAAAACGACGCTTTTCACTCTGAAAACTACTAACGCGCTGCCTGCGGGATGCCTTCGCGACAGCGCGTTCATCGCGGTCTCTCGCTCTCTCTGTCGAGCGCCTGCATTGGTTGTTGCCCTCCTCGTTTCCAGTGAATTCTTTTCGTCCCCCGCAGCATCCCTTCCCTACTATCTCATTCTCCTCCGTTCTCGCACTATTTCTGTCTTTTCCGCTCGGTTCCTCTGTCCCGTCTTCTCACTTGTGGATCTCCTTCTCGCTTCCCCTTTCTGACCTCGCGCGTCTTCCGTGTCTTCCCTTTTGCCTCCTTTTCTTCGTCAGTCCCTCTTTTCTGTCTCGTCCCGTCACATCTCCGTTCTTCCTCTCTTTGTCTTTATCTGCTTCTCCGTCTCTCTTCCAGTTCCTTCCATGCCTTCTCCTTCTCCTCTGTGCGTGTTCCGCTCTTTCTCACTCCTCTGTGGGGAGGACTTCCTCTCTTGTCTCGCTCTCCCCTTTTTCAACACTTTTCCCACTCTCTAGACCCGTCCGTTCTGATATTCCCGCTGTGTCTATTTCGTCTTCTCCGTTTTCTCACTCCTTCCTCTCTTCCGCCGTCTCTCTCTCATTAGCTTTTTCGTCCTGTCCCCCTCCCTTTCCGCTCCCCTTCCTTGCTACAGTTATGCTGTCGTTTTTTGCGTGCCGCTGCCTGCTTCTCGGTGAGTTGGTCTCTGCTGCATGCCGCTGCAGCCACCTCTACAGGTCGAACACACCTTTGTCGGTGAGAGTGACACTTCAGTATATATCGCTCTTTCGCTCCTCGCGACTCGCTGGTGCACGTCTTTCGTATCCCTTCTGTCTTCCTTTGCTGCGTTCCTGCATCTCCAGTCGCATGTGGTCTTTCTTTCTCTCGCACTCGCTGCATGCCTCTGCAGGCCGAAACTGCCTTTTCGACATATTCCTCTCAAATATATTTTTGGTCTCCTGTACGTCCGGCCGCATGCGTGGGAATCTCGTGTGGGTGCTGCTGTAATCTTTCTCTTGCCTTCGTGACGTTGCAGACATTTTTGTTCCGTACCTGCTTGCTGTTGCATGTGTGTCCGTTGATGTGGTGCTGTCGCACGCCCTAATCTGTGTTTACTACTGCATACTTCCGCTGCTTCTGCTGAAGTGCAGAAGCACGGCTTCCCTTGCTGATGCATGCGTCTACTGATGCCGCCTGCTGCAGCAGCTGTGCATTGCTTTTCTTGATGCTGTCGACACATGTGACTACGTGCGCTTTTCTGCTGCTGCTTGTGGCTGCAGACTAACGGCATGTTTCTGACTGCGTCCCTCCACCTTTGGTTTGAGTCTCTCTCAGTTTCGTTCCACACCACCACTCACTCTCACGCGCTGCGCTCCACTCCCGTTCACGCCTTCTTCTTTTTCACCTAACGACCTTTAGTTTGACCTATTGTTCTGTTTCCTGCGACCCGTCCCCCCTACACGTAGAACGTCTTTCTGGATGGGAAGGACACTTTCTTTCCTCTGTCCTGCGGCCCTTCTGCCGTGTTCCTTCTTTTGACGTGTGTGGGGCTCCTACGTGGCTGCCGTTGTGCGCCCTCTTGCACGCAGATTGAACGCCTCTTTCTGAGTGGCATCGACGTTTTCCGGTTAAATCTTTCGCACGGCCTGCTACATGAGAAGCACCAACAGCTGCAGCACGTGCGCCGCGTGGAGCGGAAGTATGGGCATCCGATCGCGGTGCTAGCAGATCTACCGGGTCCGAAACTTCGTCTGGGCAGCTTCGAAGGAGATGACAGTGTTTTTCTTCCCGCAGGCGCCACTTTCATCATTGACAATGCTGCTGCTGTGTTAGGCAACCAGCAGCGGGTCGCCCTACCCCAGCATACAGAGGTGCTGCAGGCTTTGCGGGCCGGAGATATATTATTGCTTGACGACGGAAAACTGAAGCTGCAAGTAGTCAGACAGTTGAACTGTTCGAGGGAGACGTATCAGCAACTGCTGCGCGAGAGAAGCCGGCGGCTTTCCCAGCAGGAGGAGCAACAGCAGGGTAATGCGCAGCAGGAGCAACAGTACGGACAGGGGGAAGATAAGTTTCACGAGCTACAGCAGCACCAGCGTACTGAGCAACTTCCACAAAGTTTCTCGTCTGGGTCTTCCTTTCCTGACCGCGTCGCGGGTGTAGAATGCGTTGTGTCAGTGGGAGGACCTCTCTCTGGAAAGAAAGGCGTGAATATTCCCGCTGCTGCTCTGCCTCTCTCCGCGTTATCTGCTCGGGACAGAGAACTCGCACGACTGGTGGCAGGCTGGGGCGTCGACTGGATAGCTCTGTCGTTTGTCCAGAGAGCTGAAGACGTAAGAGAGCTACGAAAGGAACTGCGCGCGCACGTGGCACTCCTTGCGAAGGACACCGCCGGCACCTGCGATAGCAGCAGCACGTCAAACAGTAGCAGCAGGACACTCAACAGCAGCACGGGCAGCGAAACCGCGCTGCGCCAAAGTGGCAGCACAAGCGAAGCCGGGGAACAGTCTGTGTACGACAAGGAGCAGTCTGTGCAGCGTCCGCCAACGCAAAAGCAGCAACCGCACAGAGAACAGCAGGAGAACGGGGACAAGGAGACGGAGATGGAGCAGCAACGACGGCTGCGTGGTCCTTTAGTGAAGCCGCATGAGGGGTCCTTCTCTGCCGTTGCGTCATCTCACGTGCAGCGAGGAGGCGGAATCGCAGTTATAGTGAAGATTGAAAAGCCTTTGGCGTTAGAAAACATCGAAGAAATTTTAGAGGAGGCTGACGGCCTGATGGTTGCACGGGGAGACTTAGGTGTGGAGCTAGCGGAGCACGCCGCCTGGCTACCTGTGGTGCAGAAGCGACTCGTCAAGCTCTGCCAAGAAGCCGGAAAGCCTGTAGTTATTGCCACGCAGATGCTGGACTCCATGACGCATGCGCCTGCTCCGACACGTGCAGAGTTGACCGACGTAGCCAACGCAGTTTACGATGGAGCAGACGCAGTCATGCTCAGCGGAGAAACTGCTGCCGGCGCTGCTCCCGCACATGTTGCAAAGACTCAGTTGCAAGGCATTCGGGCTGTAGAAGGTGATCCCCATTTCTGGAGACTGCAGAGTGCCACTCGCAGACTGCTTGTCGACATGGAGGTAGCACGCATTGCTTCATGCTGTGGTGCGGAAGCGCGCACCAGCAGCAGCCAAATAACAAGCAGCGGGCGGATGAGCAGCCGCGACGTATCAGACAGGAGCGCTGCTGCGCACTTGGACGACTGGGAAAGTCACGATGCGACAACCGGAAGAGGAGAGGAACACGATGCAACGGTTAGAGCAGCTGCAGCAGGAAACCGGTTCGCATCAGTGGGAGCACGAGGAAACGTTCAAGCAGGTGCACGAGAAGTAGCTGGAGAGGGTCTAAGACAGTCTTTAGGGGAAAACAGAGAGAAAGTCGGAAAGAAGGAGCAACAGATAGAACAGGACCTGCACGAGACGGAAGAGTTGGCTCTTTCTGTATGGGAACATGAACGGTTGCTAGACTCAAACCTTCGTGCGCGCCGAGGCACGCGACAGCGACACCTGTTTCCAGAGCTGAAAGGTGGTCAGCTCCCGTGGAACAAGCAGCTTACACGGATCTCTGATGCTCAATTGGGAGAACAGAATGCGGAGGATCTTGCTGCTGCGGCTCGACGTGCAGCTGCTGTAGCTGCTGCCTCATTTGTCGGCGGTGAGTCCTGGGTGGGCGCCGGTCACAACAGCACGAAAGATAGCAGGGGTAGGAGCAGCAGAATTACCACAGACATGCGTGCGTTGCAGCGTACATGCACATCAGCGGCGAACAAAGAGAATATCGGGGAGGTGGGAGATGCTCGCTGGGTAGCTGCAGCAGCTGAGCAGGCGTCTCGTCTTTCCGGAGCCACAAGTATTGTCATATTCGAAGAGACAGGACAGATAGCGAGACACCTCGCTGCGTTGCGTCCTGTTGTACCCGTCGTTGCCGTCACTCCTTCCGCCCACGTGGCGCGGGAGCTGCAGTTGCACTGGGGCATATATCCAGTAGTGGACCCGACAGTATGGGAGGCACCAGAAGACACATCTGAAGAAGAAAAAGGAGTAACGGGAGGGAAAGGAGGACGGAGATCGACGGGTAATGAAGAAAAAGAAACGAGCAAAACTATCGGTACTGCCGAAGCGGCGAGTGAAAACGTGCGCATCAGAACCAGGGCAGAGGACACCCCGGAAACGCGGCAAGAAAAAGTTGAAAAGGGAGGTGAAACAATCAACATGCAGATGAGGGAGAAATCTTGGAGATATTTTGGGCCATCCTTCGGTACCCAGATGTCCAAGGCCGCCACCCTTTTAGTTGGAGAAGGCATGGCAGACGCAAATGCAGACGAGAAAGCTGTCGTAGTGGGGGGTTTCTACATACGGAAGAGGGAGGGCGCGGAGACAATTGAACGGCACCAAGTGGCAAGTAAATTTTTCCCACAAATAAGTGTGTGTCGCATAAGGGCCTTCTTGTGAAGGCTGTGCGCAGGCCTCTGAAACTTCTGAGAAATTCGTGGTGCTGCACTACCCACTGGCAAAAGCAGACGCGTGCGTGAATTCTGGGCTGTTGTGTGACCTAGTTAAACTGAACGAGGGGCAAGTAGGAGGTGCTACGGTGTGGAGAGATGAACGTGAGGCAGCGTGCGTGTGCCGAAGGTGCGGCACTTGGGAGACTTCTAAAAAGAAGTACTGCGAACCCTGCGGCTACACCGGAATTCATAGTTGTGCAGAGGAAGCCAAGAAAAGCGGAACTGGAAGATTTCCAGTGAAAGTTTAGAGTACGCTTTTTCTGGCTAGCCCACAGCAAACGAGGAAGCTATCAGAGGAATAGGAAGCAGAACCTACAGACATTGTACATACGGTAGAACTTGTATTTGTGGCGAGTGCCCCGCGAGCGACGAATAGCAGAGACAAGGGCACAGAGAAACGTGTAGTTCACATAGCAATCTCTCGGCCAGTTGCTTGCACCGACCTCGCGTTCCGGTCCTGTTTGACAAGGTGGGACTGGTGGGAGAGAAGAATCCTTGCCAGAGTGCACAGCGCACCCCCAGACACTGGCCTCCATTTCTGCGTTGAAGGGCACGGGATCCCCTACCTACTCCGTTACATAATTCGGGCACGTTTGTAAATATGTATGCACACGTGTGTGTAGATGCAGATATTTGAGACAAGCGTTTGTGAGTTGATGCCAAAGTGCGTGCAGCTCTACGTAAGACTTGTCTCGCACTTTCCAAAGGGACGCTTTACGAGGAAGAGCTTGATTCACTGCTAATGCGCACTGCTGGACGCGTACTTTAAGCAGACACGCGTAGCAATACGTGCAGCTTTTGGAAGAAAAAGGGAGTTGCCTGTGTTCTCGTGCTGGAAGCTGACTCGTTTGGAAGCACAGCTGTTCTTCAGTGAGAGTGTGGAATTGCTGTTATGCGGGCAAGTCGCAGTTATCAGGAAAACACGAAATACGGGCGTGATTTGGGGGAGCAAGTCTCTGACGCGGCCCTTTTGATCATCAGAAATTAATATTCGCGGAGGAACTAGTATAGTCGATTCGGTTCCTGTGTTGAATGCTGGCACCTTCAATGGTACACATACGTTTGAGAAATTTAGCTGTCCCCGCTACCGGGTGGCCGTTATATGCGTTGGCGCGCGCGAGACAGAATGCAGTACTCTGAAAACCTACCATGTCCTTTCGCGTCCGAGACGAATTCTCACCTTTTGTCTCCCAAGTGAATTCCCCACTTCGATTCTCTAGTAGACTAGTACCGTCGGCTGCGTGCAAGTCCTCCGGCGTTTGTGAGTATTTCTTGTTTCGCAGTGCAAGAGTTGCAGGGGTGTGTTTGCTCACGTTGGGATCCCTGAAATCCCACGTGAGCAATGAAATATTTTAAGAGTGCTGCCATAGAGAATTCTCACTTTGTCGTTCGTGTAAGTATTGGTTTTCAAGGCCCCTCTGGTCATTGAGCCCCTCAAACAGCTGACACAGTTCGCCGGAGACGAAAGCGCAGTCTCACCTCTGCCGCAGACGACTCAAACGGGTCTCAAATATTGTGATGGTTCAGGAGCATACGGTTTCTCTCTTTGTCGCCATAAGCCACGGCAGCGTGTATATGTCGTCACACCCCTGTATATCCGTAAGCCGTGTGTCTCAAGTATATTTCCTTCGCTCGCTTGCGCATTCGTGGTTACGAGCGGAACTCGGTTTTGCCTAGTAACCACGGTACTCCCAGTTTTTTACGTGTAAACGGCAAATACTCTTAGAGTGATATCTATTTGTATATTGCTTGTATGGTAAGCTTGCCTCCTTCAGAAGCCTCTTCAATCAACTGTAGAGCCAACAGTGCACCGTCAAGAGGGGGTGCTGCAGTGGAACCCAGCGGCTGGCAAAGAGGAAGAGGGTAAACCAGAGAGCACAGCATATTAGGTAGAGTGACCAGGCAAACGCCACGCAAGTTCTCACTATTTACAAAGTTGAACCGAGAAGTTAGAGTTAGGTGGAAACCCTTAGCATACTCCAGAGCGTATACTTAGACATACCGCAAGATGCCGTGTGCGTGACTCTTCGTCTATATATATATATACACACATATATATGTATATATTTGCGTGCATATCTCTACGTATATACGAAGTCGTAAATTACATTCAAATGCCTTCCTTTTTCCTACGTATGTATGGACGCGAGGTATCAACGCTTGCCGTACACGAAGGCAGCAGCGTTTCCCATCTTACTCCAAGGACTTCTCTCAGCTCGTTCCAGTATTTGATGGAGCACCGCCGAGCCGCCTAGGTGGCAGCACTGAAAGAATAAATGCGTTGAAATGTAGTGAATCGTTCATGCCACGTACATTCTACAGTAGACATCAAAGCGCTCGCAAGCCCACTGACGCCTCCCAAGTCCACTGACGCGTCCCTTTCTCACTCAAAATAAGCTTGATCGCTGAAGTGCGTGCCACTGAGTTCACTGCCCCTGCAGCTTCTTTCTTAAAAGAAAAATTCACTGTGAGCTGCAGCTTCTTTCTACAGAAAAAAGCAGCCATATACACATATGTGTAGATATCTGCGCATACAAAAAAACACGCGGAGGCACCTAAATACTGTGTATGTGCTTTTGTGAAAATACATATATACGAAGAGAAAAGGGATACGCACACGCGTGTACCGCTAATACGAGTATCAGATATTCGCATAAATTTACTTGCTCTGGAATATCCGAGCATACACGGGTGCACTGGAGCAACTGCACATCCCACCTATTCGGTGGTGCGGTCTCACGGCACATCTTCAGTTGTGGCTCGATTCGTCAAAACAGCGTGATAAGCTGATACCTCCTTTCATATACTGCGTTGGCGCTCAATGAATATCAATACCTGCACTTCACCTTTACGGTTTACGGTTAGAATGACCCCGGCAAAACCAAAAAGTTGTACCGAGAGCGCGTAGAAGGCGCGCTCGCCCGCGTACACGCTGCTGCGTTTATCGATCATCTTCGGCACATACGTGGCTGCTCTCCTGTCATTCTACGTCTTAACGTAAAGAAGCTCCTATTTTAATACAAAGAGAGACAGTGACATAAGTGTACCGAATATTCGACCACTCTCCCGACAATGCCGGCACGTGTGCGCGTAAGTGAATATAGATGTCACCTACATATACGCAGACATACACGTATACACATACACACATCTATGTGTATACATATGTTGGCACACGAATCTATATACTCAGATAAATGTGGATGTCTACACACATATGTGTCCTCCTATCTCTCTGCTTGTCGACAGAACACGTCCAGACATGTTTCCTACGGGTACAAACTTGAACTCGAGTATTTATACCGAGTGCTTGTACCTAAGTAAGAGAGAAAGTAGACTACACAGAGACTTTGCGCATCCCCGCTTCCATACAGGTCCGCAGCATCAGCAGTTCGACGGCTGCAGAGTATCTGCCCACTGTGAATCTACATTTCCTGCTTCCTGGCAACAACACACTTACATGCGTCCGTCAGTCTTCCCTTTTGTGGTCCACTCCTCTGTAGATCCCCGTGTGGACTTTCACTAAAGCGTTTGTGTTTTCTCCTAGCAGGCCTTCTCTGCGTCGTCATCTGCAGTATTCTCCTGTCACTCTCTTCGACAGGTTCACATTGCAGAGTTGTTGACATCATCACAGCTAGCTAGACACCAACCTCTGCGTAACTTCAATGCTCGATAGTTCTTCGTCATACGTCTGTTCTATACTGCCTACTTGCACTTGTTCCTCGTCTTCTTCTCGCCTTCGCTTCTTTTCCGACAAAGCGACTGCCTCCTGCTGCTCCTCTTCCTGCTGCAGCGCTTGTCTTCCCTGTTGCTTCCATGGCCCTGGCTCGCTCAGTCGCCCCTCCACCATGCGCTCGTGCTCTTCAAACAAAAAAGGCTCATCCTCTTGCTGGCGTGGTTGCTGTTGCAATTGTCCCCAAAGATGCAATTGCTGCAAAACCTCTTCTGCGCGCCAGTTTTCCCTCTTTCTCCTTGCCTCTGCAGAAAACACCTCTTCCTGTCGTCCGTACTTCCCGCGCGGCTCCTTCTCCTGGTAAACTGACTGCTGCTCTGCCTGCTGTTGCTGCTGGACGAGTCGGAACAGTCGCAAAGATTCCACGTACACGTGCATGTTCATCCCAGTAACTTGTCTACAGACTCGCGCCCTCAGCAGTCCTATCACCTCTCTCTCTCCTTTCATATTATCCCCTCCACTACCACTACCTTCCCATGTTGCACTTGCTGGGCTGTTCCCCTGTAGACTTGTAGAAGCTTCATTCTCGTGTCCCTCTCCTTTGTCTCTTTCGTCCCCTCCCTCGTCATCCGTATCCTCTATTTCATCGTCTTCATCTTCGAATTCCCCCTCTGACTGCTCTTCGTTTCTTGCCTTCCTCCTTTCTGCTGTTCTTGCACGCGCCGCTGCCTCTCCCCGCCAAGCTGCTTCTTCTAGCGCCTGGGGAATTGAATCAACGGTACGCTCAGACGCCCGCGCGCGCTGCCATGAAGGGCACTGCTCCTGCTGTTGCACGTGCCCCTGCTGTCGCTCCTGCTCCTGTTGCTGCTGCTGGCTGCTGAGACCTAGAAGCCCTTCGCCACGCGCTCTGCAACACCTTCGCCTCCTCAGATAAAGCTGACGCAGTCTCACGGTTCTGCTGCCACTGCTGTTGCAGCTCTCGCTGTTGTTGCTGTCGCGACAAACGCGGCGCCCGCAAGATTCGCTCGCGACAAAACTCCTGCTGCCGCCGCACCTGCTGAAGCAACCGCGGCTGGCCTCCCTTTGAATGTTGCTAGTGGCTGCGCCCACCCCGCTGCTGCGGATACTGCTGAGAGCCCTTCTCGTGGTGCTGCTATAGCTGTTGCTACTGGGGGCTCCCATTCTGCTGTTGCTGTTGCTCTTGCAAAGAGCGTCGCTGCTGCTGCTGCTTCTTCGTGTGCCGCTCCCGAAGCAGGCATTGCTGGGGGTGTCACAAGAGAGATGCTGGCTGGAGGAGGACGCGCGTTGGAAGGGATAGAGCAACAGCAGCCTATTCTCTGCGTTCAAGTGCCTGACAGCAACGGGCCGCACCTCGCCGATAAACTGCAGCAGCGGCAGATGCCGCAGCAGCCCCTCTTCGTCCCCTGCGTCGTCGCTGCTCCTGCTGCTCCTGGGAAACGCGAGCGCGGCTGTCGCAGCAGCGGCGACGCTCTCTCGTGCCGAACGTGTTACTTCAGGGGACAGCCAGCTGGTAGCACATGCAGGTAAGGCAGTCGAAACCGCAGCAGAAGACACAACCAGATACGTCGCAAAAGAAATCGCGATCCACGGAGAGGCTGTCGCTCCTTCTCGTCTCTGAAGGAAGTGCGCATCTCCTACGTACACACGTGTACGCCCGTCTGCTTATTATTTTTCTGTGTATCTTCGGAGACACATATACGGCCACCGCCTGTGTCAGGAGCTTAATCACACCCACACAGCGTGAACACCGGCAGTAGACAAGCATACGGACACGCCCCCTTACTGTTTTCCGTACAGACCAGCTACCGGCAAAATGATTACTGCTAATACTGCCACTAGCATCACCAGCAGATGAGCATACTGTCAAGGCAACCTTGCTGCTTTCCACACTGCAGAGAGGAAGACAATTACCGGCACGGCGCTTACTACTGGTACTTCTGTTCCTACAGCTGATACAAGTAATCCTCCTCCTCCTCCTCGCCCTACGAGTCCCAGTATAACTACCACTACTATTATGACTCCTATTACCACGAGTATTCGTACGAGGACTGCAAAAATGACGGCTACTACCCCTACAAGTACAACTCCTACGAATACTGCTAAGAGGACTACTCCTATCAATGTTGTTGCTGGTGGCACTTCTATGGTAGTATGTCTCCCGGCACCATTCCTATTCGTACGACCTCTACTGCCTCGACGCGTGGTAGTATTCACGCCAGGGTTACGTCTGTGACTGTTCTATTGAGATGACTATACCGCACCACTCCTACAACGACCACCCCTAGCATTATTCTTACTACAACGGTGACAACTGGCACTTCTCCTACGAATACCACCTGGAAGACCTATCCTGTGAGTGCTCCTCCTGGAACGACTCAGTCGAAACGAGGACTTGCACTGCTACAGCAAGTCCTGCAAAATATCATTCTAATAGGCCTACACAGTACCACGAATACCACTACTTCGAACCACCGTTACTAAACAGCTCCTCTGCACATTACTCCCAGCACCACCATTCCTTCTCCTATTGTTACTGCACGAGGACGCCCTCTACTAATACTATGAGTCGAGCTGGTGGGAGTACTCTTACTATGACTAATACGACGAACACCCAAAGGAGAACTGCGACTACCAGTCGTACTTCTAAAGCTGGAACTCCTCGCAGTTCAACGCCGTCCTCACTACTCGTCCTCGTCCCACTACTTTTCGAATAAAGTCCTACTCTTTCTGCGCGCATCCCTTTCCTCTCCCAACAACTGCAGTCTACGTGTCGTTGCAGGAGAGGCGCAAACAAGAGCGGTGGCGGTCCTTCCTCCCCCCCGCCGCCCGTGGCGCAGGCTCTTCAGCCACGCGGGTCGCCGGCTCACTGAAGCAAATTCCCCTCCCGAAGATTCCACTTGATTTTCATCCCTGATGGCCGAGACACTGCGAGTGTCTCAAGCGTAGCTACACATGTCACTTTTCCAGCTGCAAGACTCCCCGGGTCCATCGAGCACAGAGAGTCGACCTGGAAGCAAACTGCCCTCACGCATATAGTACATATATATACATATATATATGTACACATGGGCTAACAGAAATAACTGGGCGCGGGTGGCCAACTCCACATGTACACACATATACGTAGGCGTTACACCACTGGGACCCAGGTACATACATGTGTGTATGTTTCTCTGCCATCGATAGAGCAGCTACAGAGGTGGAAAAGAGCCTACACACGACGACCGAGTTTTTGTTTTATGTACGCGTAATGTGCTAGCGCCGACCGTGCCCGTTAGAGAGCGAACGTCCCGAGAAATGAGAACAGGAAGTACCTGACATCAACAAGGAGGGCGGCGCCCGCATCGAAGGTCCCTCGCAGCAGGAAGCAGTCTACGGACTCTAGAAACGCATGCGCGTGACCACATACGCGAACAGAAAAAGAAGCCGCAAGCCTTGGGGGAGGAAGCGAGGTCCATCGGGCACAGCTGTTGCTACGTTCATCCTTGCTAGTGCTCCACGGGCTGCTGCTTGTGCTGCTCCCGCTGTTGCTCCCGCTGGCTGCGGACGCGCCTGCAGGAGGCTGGCAGCAGCAGCTGCTGCTGCTGGACGGGGAGAATGAAGAGGGGGAGAACGCGGAGGAGGACAACGAGGAGAGAGGAAACGCGCGAGTTGGCGTCCTACTGCTGCTGCTGCTGGAAATCCTGCTGGCGCAGCTGGAAGTCCTGCTGCTGGTCGCTGTGGGGTTGCTGCTGCTGCTCCTCGCCGCGGTGGTGGTGGTGGCGCTGCTGCTGCTCCAGGAGCTGTGCTTGAACGTGGAGCTGCTGCCCTTGCTCTCCCTCCTGCTGCCGTTGCCGCTGCTGCTGTCGTGTTGCTGCTGGACGATCGCGTCCACCTCTTCCAGCAGCACCGGCACGCCGGGGCCAAAGATGAGACTGCTTGAAGAAGCACACGCAGAAGCGGCGACAGGGCGGGAAAAAGGAGGAGAGGCAGACGGGGAAGGAAAAGACGAAGAAGAGGAAGACGGCGAGGAGAAAAGCAAAGACGGCGAAGCAGCACGCGACTCCGGCGGGACCGACACACACGTCGGGGAGAGGAAACTGGGGGGCGAAGGGGGGCAGCGAGGGCAAGAAGAGTGAGACACTCCTGCGGCCCCGTGGCCTCCTTCATGCATTTCTCCTGGAAGGGCAGTTGGCAAATCTTCACACGTGACTCCCACTCAAGACTCTATAAACACAAGTAGCGAAAAGTCCCCTGTTCTCTCTGTCTCTGTGTCTCTTTGTGCAGTTCACGTCGAGCCTTTTCACAGTCGCACAAACAAATATATACACAGAGACTCTCGCGTAGTGTGTGCCTCAAGTATACACACGTGAGTCTCTTTCGGAAGAGATATCCCCAAAAAAAGGGCCACAGAAAGAAGAGAGAAACTCGTGTTTTTGCTGTTCTCCGTCAGGCCAACAGAGGAGGAGGCTCTCTGCCCCGGCGCGGGGAGCTTCTCATCGCTCCTCCCTCACACGCATGTGTGGCTCTCCACAGGCGCGCCGCATCCACGCCGAGAATTTCTGCTGTCTTCTTCTCCTCAGCGGTTCAGCCAGCGTCGCCAGAGCTGCTCGTATTCACATAGATACACCAGCGAATTCCTCGCAACACCTAGGAGACGCGCTCTCTTCTTCTCACGTCCTTCCTCTTACACGCGTCCGCACCCCCGCGCACAGTTGTCCAGCAGCGAGCAAACTCTTCAGGCGGGTGCGTCTACACATATATACGTGCGTTTGTCTTTTTCAGCAAGTGGCCTCTCTCGTACGGGAAAAGAAAAGCGTCTCCGTTCTTCGTGTTTGGACGGGGTGTTCAGAGAGGTGCACCTGCCGTCCTGTTTGTGGGACGCAGGGAGGATACTTTCCAGCGGAAGGGCAGCTGACGCGTTTCTTCTATTTGTAGTCTCGGTCTTTTACTATTCTCCACGACGTATTCTTTCACGCTCCTGTCTGCTGCGCAGCAACCCCCCACACGCTTCCCTGCGACGGCCGCTGTTGCTGCAGAAAAAAACCACGCCGATGCTGCTGCTGCTGTGGGGCGAAAGAACGCTCGAAAAGAGGAGGGACGCCGCCGCCGATCGAACTGGACCTGCTGCGGTCACTACCGCCTGACAGGAACAGACCTGGTTCTGCTGCTGCTGCCGTTGCTCCTCGAGAAAGTGCGTATGCTGCTGCGGTTGCTGGTAGTGCGGGTGCCTCTGCGGCTGCCGCGAGTGCTCCTGCTTCTGCCGGCGCATGTATGTCAGCTTCTGCTGCTAATGGAAGGATCACCGCTGCTGCTGGCGGGGGTGGAAGAGCTACATTCAGTTTCTGCTGCAGTCACAGAGCTTCTTTAACTGCTGGCTCGCTGCACAGGTCGACAGCGCGGTGAGAAGGGGGGTTCTGCTCCGCAGACCGCGCGGCTGCTGTTTTTCAGCCAAGCGCCGCTCCTGCTGCAACGCAGTGTCTCCTGCTGCTGCTGCGGGTGCTACGCGCATTCTGCTGCTGTTGCTCCCGGCGGCCTCACTTCTTTGCTTCTACTAGTTGGCAAAGCGTCTTCGCCAATTGACACGCTTGTTGCTGCAAGTCGTTCGACCCTCCACCTAGCTGTTGCTCGTGCGTCCACCAGCCACACGAAAAAATGAAAATCCGTACTGCTACTTAGAAGGAGCCTGCCGTCTGCGTCTGGACCTTCCCTGCTGCAGCTGCTGCTGGTGCTTCGAGTGTATGTGTGTCACCGCAGAAGTCCTTTCGCTGGTCCTCCGAGGAGAAAATAAAGAGGATATGCCGGCGCCACTGCTGTTGCTAACGCAGCCGAGAAGAAATTCCTCGCTTCTTCCTGTTGTGCTGCGGGGCCGAGAGGAGGTCAGCTTCCTTCTGTTTGTTGCGTCGCCCGCCGGCGGTAGACTTTGCTTCTGTTGTACCTGGGTCCTCGCGAGGTCTGCGGTGCGCTGCTGCGGTCAAAATAGTGAGCTTTCTACTCGAGATGGTGATCCAGTGCATACACGCTGCTGCTGCTGCTGCTCCCCATGTACGCAGCTGGAAAAGCACTTCTTCTTCCGCTCCTGTTGGTACCTCGTAGACGAAGTTCGCCGGTGATTCTGCTTCTGCCGCTATTCTCGGCGAAAGACGCAGTCAATTTGGGGATCTCGTGCTGTTGCTGCTGCTGGTGTGCACAAGTTTCACGTGCGCATGTGTTCTGCTGCGGAAGTTTCTGTTTCGAGCTTCTAGAGGAATTCCATTGCCCTTGCTGCTGTATATCTCCTGTTGCTGTTTTACCACTGAATTCTCCGTTGTCCTCGTCTTCTTTGTCGCTGTGACGGGCGGGGAAGCGTGTACCAAGGTAAGCCTTTGCTCCTACCCTCGGAGGAGTCGCGAGGACACCTTGCCGTCCTCCGCTGTTGCCTCGTTGAGCTGCTAGCAATTATCTCTACTTCCTGCCGCTGCTTCTAGACACTTGCATCACCATACGCTAGCCTCCTGCAGTTGCTGCGCCTGCTGCTGCTGCTGCGGCTATGAGGCTTCTTCCCGGTGCTACTGCAAAGTGTACCGTGGAGTGAACCCACGTGGCGCTTCCACTCTCCTCTCATGCTGGTGCTGCTGCTGCTCCTACGCAGCTGTTTTGTGGAGTACAGGCATCGCCTCCGCGAGACATCCGCATCATTTGCTTCTGCAGCTGCTTTTGCCGCGGAAGCACTCTTCTTTCTGTCGCGTCGCCGCGGGGGCTGCACCGGCGACCCATGCCTCGTCGCTGTTCTTGCTGCTGATGCTGTTGTTGCGCATCTATCTCCTCTTCTGGTGCTCTTTTTTATGACAGGTTGAGGAATGACGGGGTGAGCACGAGGAGAAAGCCCTCTTGGTGGCGGTGGCCCCCTGCTGTCTCCTGCTGCTGCTGCGGTTACTGTAGGCGTAGCGTTGCGCACCGGCATAGCTATCAGAGTGCGAAGGGGACGCAGGGGCAACACCGTCCAGCAAGTCACCGCACGCGGAAAAAACCACACTTGTGCGTGTGCGAGACAGAAGAACTTCCCCCCACTTACCGACTACTCTGGACAAAAAGCCCTGGAGAGGGCGATGCAGAAGAGCCACATGCATCCGCACTTGCTCACTGCGCTGCTACATGCGCGGGCGCGGAGAGGGGGTTAGGAAGGCTACAGACGCACCGGCAGGAGCGGTAAGACAGCAGCAGCAGCACGAAAAGAGGCAATTGGTAAACACATGCGTGTCCATACAGATATTACACGTATATATGTGTGTGTACACAGGAGGAGAGACTGGAGGAATATCCGCTAGGAGCAGCAAGAGCAGCACCTGCACGAAGGAGAGAACCGGCCGCCGCACCAGCACGACGCCAGTAGCACGACCCGCAACAGCGGCGAAAGAACGTGTGGTAGCAGCAGCACCTGTACTAACTACCATCAGCAAGCAGCTACAGTAACTGAAGTAGCGGGAACTCACACAAACAAACACAACTGGGAGAGTTTTGCCGCTGTCGCCCGGTACGGCTCGCTGATCGATAGACGGGCACACGCGCCAAGTGCGCTGCATGCGTTGCGTGTACGGTTTGACGCGTTTTTCGACGGAGGGCGACGGGTGGCACGGTCGGTCCTTCATTGACTCTTCGTCGCTCTTCCACGATTTCTCTGCACATCCTGCGATTTTCTAATTCTCAAAATTCTCTCCTGCATGCCTCTCGTCTCCACAAGGGTGCGCCGCTCTGCAGGACCGCGGCTGCATCGTGCGTCAGAAAACGGTGGCAGGCTTTTCTTGTACATTAACATGTAGGGCTGGATTCTTATATATGCTTCAGATTCTTTTACCGACTTTTCAAGAACCACCGTTGCTCTCGTAGATCCATGCGCAACATGTCAGTGATATCTCAGTTGAGCCCCTCTTGCCGGTCTGGACTTCCGCGTGTGTCATTTTGGTACTGCCAGAGAGGACTACACAACATTCCTTCGTCGTTCAACTCTCTGTCTTAAAACATTGCAGGCTCTACCGAGCACTGTCATTCTTTCGTCTAGTGATGGTACAGCTGTGCTCACCTGGAAGAAAATTCAGAACAGTGCATGAAATCTTCACTTCACGAGTGCCACAAAAGTGATACTATCTACAATCCACATAAGGTATTACATTACGTATAGCTGGCACAGAGATGTGTACGGTCTTACATAACAAGACGCTTTTGACGACGCAAAACCATCTTGTTGTGTCTTACTACGCGTACACTGCCACTTAATCCAAAGTCTGTACTGCTGAATCAGGTGCAAGTACTGCTACACCTGTCGGACCGTAGCTACGGCGGCGATAAAGCAAAGAACTTCTTTTTCACTAAAACCTTCCTTTTTTTGCTTGACAAATATGTTCCTCGTACTCCTCTTCGTTACAAAATAGCCGCAGCTGGACTGGAGAGAGTTTTAACACCTTTTTGGAACGATGAAGCGTCGTGCAGAACACCACATCGACGCGCACTTCTTTCCTGCGGTTCTCTCGACAAGCGACTGACTTGATGCGTACCCGACTTACAAAACAGGGGCGGAGGTGTCACCGGAGCATCGTGCGAGAGAAGCGATCCCTGATCTGTAGATTTCTTTCCTTCTGTCGGCATGCCGTCGCGCCCACTCTTTCAGCTGCGTCTTTCAAGCGCAGCGGCAGCAGCAGCAGGAAGGACGCCGGCAGCAGCCGCAGCAACACGAGCAGCAGCAGTGCCAGGGGCAGCAGCAGCAGCGGTGCAAGCGACAGTGCCGCCACGGGCAGCAACTCCAACCCCCCCCGTGAATGCAGCAGCAGCTGGGTGGGACGCTGACTTCCCATTTCCTCCCGGAGCAGCAGCACCGGAAAGTATTCGTCCGTCGAGAAGGCAGAGGAAGAAATCGAAGAAGGAGGACGCTCCCGTCGTTCCGGGGGAGCAACTCTGCGCAGGAAGGCAGAGCGAAACACTAGCAGACCTGTTGTTGTTTTCCTCTTCGTCTAACGCAGCAGCAGTACTCCTGCAGACTCCATATGTATGCAAGCAAACGCCTGTCTATCTCTCTGTATAAATCTTCAAATGAATGTGTGTGCGTCTCTATTTCTACAAATATGGCTCAGAGTAGACATGCGCCGACCACGCAGCAGTAGTATACATAATAGTAGTAGACTCACAGTGCAGGACAGTCTAAAATTCTAGAATATACGTACGTTCGTCCGTACACGTATAGTACGCACATCCGTGCACGCATACACATACATACGTATATACATCCGTGCGTCCATAGGCACATCCATACACACGTGCACACGGACGTACATACATACACACATAAACACACACACACACACACACATACACATACGTATGTAAGTGCCTGTCTACGAGGAAGCGTATGTGAAGTTGAAGCATAGGGGCCGTTATAGTCGTTGGGATACCACGCGTCAACGTGAAGAGGTGCTGCACTCTCGAAAGCCGTCCTGCACTCCTGTTTGCCCTCCTTTTTGCAGAGCCTCTCCAGGCCGGTATGTCCTTCTCTTCCTTGCTTGCCACGAGAGAGCTGCTCCTCTTTGCTGCTTCACGGTAGCAGCAGAGGAGAGGGTCCTGCGCGGGACGGCCCCTCCTGCAGGTTTGATGCGCAGCAAGTTGCAATGCATGCGTGGGCTGTCGACAGTCTCACTTTCCATCAGTAGACTGGCATCTGGATCTTCCTCTGCGCATGCGCACGGATGTGTGTCCCGGGGTAGAAAGATCGCGCCATTTGTACTGGCCCTGGCAACTGTCTTACGTAGATGTATGCAAATGTGCACTAGCACATGTATGTAATTGCCAGCACGTGAAATATATACGGAGAAGTAGGAAGGAAGTGTGTACATTTATGTGTGTATATGTATATGCATCCGCCTGGAGGCCTGTGACAACGCAGGACTTTCGCGAGGGGCGGCTGCGTCCGTCAAGGCCTGCAAAGAGGCCTGTGTCTTGTCTAGACGCTTGTTATAACTTGTAGACATACCGAGGTTTACATTTGCACCTCTGCCACATGTGTGCGTGGGTCTGCGCATCTGCATACACGTATACACTTACATACATATACGTAGATCTCTACGGGTACATATTCTTCACACACACCTTGCGAGCACACCTATATGTACATATATGTGCGCGAATGTGTGTATGCGTATAATAAGAGCCGTTGAATGGTACTTCTCTGAGTTTACAAGGTAGGGGAGAAAATCACCTGGCGCTCTACACGAGAGCGTATGAAGAACACAGGGACTGCCTTGCAAAAAGCGGCGAAGGGGGTCTGATGCTGCTGCGGTCGGCACCGTCGCCTCCTCCTCCAGCAAAAAGTCTCGCTGCTCCGCTGCAGCCGCAGCTGCTGCTTGCCAGCTCGTCGCGTGGTGCACCTGCGTCCCGGGGACAAACTTGCCGCAGGGGTTCCGCACTTGCGGCTGGACGTCTCCCTGCGCTAGCTGTTGCTTCTGCAGCACCTTGTTGCTGCTTGTGGAACGCTTCGTTGCCGCGTCTGCGACTCTCTCCCATGCTGCTTCTGCAGCTTCAAGGCGCTGCGCCTCCGTAGAGTTCATTCGCTCCTTGCTGCGGCAGGGGGTGGCTGTTGCTGCTTCTTTGCGGCTGCTGCTTCGCGTCCCTGCTGCCGCAGCAACCCACCGACTTGGTGAAAGTCAAGCTGCCGTGATGAAGCTAGTTGCGATCTTTGTGGCCCGCTGCACAGGCGGCTGCGACTCCCCTGTTATTTTTCTTTCCTACGCGTTCGACCTGAGCAGGTACGCCTGATGCAGAGCAGCCGCGCGGACGGCAGCAAGTAATAGCAGCAACAGGTACAGCAGCAACAGGTATAGCAGCAACAGCTATAGCAGCAACAGTCACCCCAGCGACAGTACCAGCAGCAAGAGCGGGAGCCACAGCAGCAGTAGCAGCGGCGACAGCAACAAGAAGGGACTAAACGCACCAGCCGCTGTACTACTAGCAGCAGCATCAACCGCTATACGACTAGCAGCAGCGGCAGGAATTGCGGCAGCCTCAACGAGTGCGGCACAGAAGCGGGTCTAGCGTCAGTAGGATCAGGAGGTCCGGCGTTCAGACAGCCAAGGACAGCCGCCGCAGCAGCCGGTGACGAAGCGACAGCCCCTGCCGTAGCGGCAGCAACAGCAGCAGCCACAGCTGCGAGAAAAGGGATGACAGCACCGTAGCAGCACACGGCACACATACGTAGCCGCCGCCCAACAGCAGCAGCAATTCCCCAGACTTCACGAAAGGAGGAGCCGGGAGAGCCGCAGCATTAGCAGCATCTGCTGAATGACGCTGGTCTTCACGAGGGAAAGCACGAGACTTCTTTCTCAGAGCCTGCCTGCAGCACGTTGTCTACAAGGAAATCTGACTGTTTGTATGGCCCTGTCATTTGCTGTATTTGCTGCAGCTACTACGCCTCACACACTCGCCAGCACGCAGGTGTGGGGCGCTGCTGACGCCGTTGCAATTCAAAGGCTGTACGGTTCTAAACTGGTCACGCTGCTGTTAATGTCTGCGCTGCGGGTCTTTGGGCTCTCCGCGCCACACAAACAGTGCTAAGCTTGCTGTTTTGGCTGCCTCTCTTTGTCTTCGTTGAAGGCGTAGTGCCTGTGGTGGTGCTGCTGCTGCAGCTGGTTGATAACGTCGTTCACTGCTGAAGTCGTGACGCTGCTGCTGTCCTTTTTGCTGCAGCTACGCCTTCTACCAGCGCGGCACCGTCAAAGAAGCTTGCAAGTTCTTGGCAAGGATAGCCATCCCCAGAGTACGCGATGCTGTCTTGGCGCGGGTCTCTCACTGCGGTGACTGCTGTGTGGAGACCTCGCATACATATATTATTGTATGCACACGCCCACGTGTACATACACCACAAGTGTAGACGCCTGCAGTAGGTACGTCCATGTAGATCTGCACATCGACGTGTACGTACACCGCTTGTGTAGACACCTGCATTAGATATGCCCATGCAAATGTGCACATCGAGGTGTACGTACACCACAAATATACACACTTGCATTAGATACGTCCATGTAGAAGTACAAGTGTATGCGTACGTGAGAAAATTGAGATGTTCGTGCACGTGCGTAGACGGACGAAGCCCCCTCAGGTCTTTTTTTGCTTCCGTAAGAATTCGCAACTCCTTTTGTCGCGGGCTGTTCTAGGTGAAACAACCTCGTTACGTTACAGCTGCTGCCGAAAACTATTGCTGTGCCGGCGACGAGACATCATACTTGCGACGTCTGGGGGAGCCCTAGCAGGGTTCTTACTGGGTGGTGACACCAGCAGAAGCAAGCTACCGTCGTAGGAACCTTGGCTCTCTTGCAGGGAGTACATTTTTAGCGACGCAGCTGTGGCGTTGCTGCAGAGGTAGCCGTGCCGGGTAGATGCTAGACGGACACCACCTGTCCAGGTGCTCAAACAGCTCGCAGGGCTCGTGAGGCGCTGGGGGCGCATGCGGCAGGTCAAGGCGTGGAAGCTGCACACACGGTAGTAACCAGTGGACGCGCACGCATGCGCAGGCATGCGTAGACGTGTACAGCAAACACGTAGCGCTGGACCATTTGAGAATCGGGGCGTGCCCATAGTCATCCTCATGCACGTTTGAGAATATCTGCGTATACTTCTTTGACCAGCTTTTTCGTGACGTTTCCTCCTCTTTCACCTTGCCTCGGTCTGTCTCTCTGTATATATGCTTATGTGTATATTCCTACTGACCTATGTATATATTGACCTGTATAGTGCGCGTGTTTCCAAGATAATTCCGTCGGCTTTGTTCCGCTGTATTCCCGTCAGCTTCTTGCGTTTTGTTGGTCTTGCTGTTGCTGCTGCTGCTGTTGCTGCTACTTACGGCGGTAGCCGCGATCCTGTTTCTGCCGGCCCTGTTGCCGCCTCTGGTGCTGGTGTCAAAACTCTGCTGCGGCTCCTGCGCCATCCCCCTACATACGTTGGTTGCACACGTATGTGGTGGCTTTATGCGTAAGACCAGGCTGCTGTTGCTAGTTTCACTGCAGTGCTGCTCTTGTTGCCGCTGCCCGTGCTGGAGCTGAGCGTGTGCGTGTGGTGCTCGTCTCTGAGTTACTGTTTTACCGCTGCTGGTTCTGCTTCTGCGGGGCCTTGTGCCTGCTGCGGCCGTTCCTCCTGCTGCTACTGTTGCCCGGGTGCGAGTGTCGTTGCCGCTGCGGTGGTCCGTCTTCCTCCTTTTACGTGTTGCGGTGGCACCTCCGCAGGTGAGTCCAACAGCACGAGAAGTTATCACACACGAGGGCAGCGTGGCGTTTGTCCGGCGTTTTTTGGACTCCCTCGCGGTCGTCGCCATCGCAGATGAAGCCTACCCTCCCCGGTAATGAACACAGAAGCAGCCCTTCTTTGTATTTTCCGCGTATTCGTATTATCGTCCATATACATCCAGATGCCTTTATCCCTCCCTCCTCCGCCTACAAATATGCTTAGCGACACTCCAGTTTTTATCGCATGTACATACATATATGTATACATATAAATTTGTACGGAGAGATAGATGGATTTCTATACATATGTACACATATATATATGTACGTATATGTGTATATCTCCTCGTCAGTGAGTAGGTATAGACGGAGAACGCGCGTTCAAATTTTAAGTCCTGTGTGATTCTGTGTATCTCTCTTTCTCTCTATAGACATGTTTGCATGGGTTCATGGCTCCTGTACGGTTGTAGGTGTATGCATATATATATATATATGCGTCTCCCAAGTAGGGGCGCTCTATATCTCTAGATGTCTCAGCGCAGCTTTACACGGAAGGCATTTGTAAACATCTTTGTATATAAGGATGGTATAGAACTCCTCCTTTAAATCGATATGCATTTGCGCGTGCGTGACTCTCGACTTACATATATTTGAACATTCACACCTCTATAAGTTTCCGTGTATCTACGTGTATATGTGTGCATGCATACGCATACATATACGTATATAAAGACCACGTATGTGGATAGATAAATGTGTCGCTTGAAGTGTCATGTACGCGTACACGGAAGAGCCGATTTTGTCTTCGTCCATTGCCGGGGTTATGTGTACCTCGCGACTGCCGTTTGCTGCAGGTGGTGGCTATTACGCCGGTGTAGCGCGCAGGGGGGGGGGCTTGGAGCACAGAGTTATACCCACCTGCGACGCACGCGTATGCGTACCTATTCGTCTGCAACTGTGAACTAGCTGTTTGGGTGCGCGTAGCCCCACGTGGGTGGATAGACAGTCGTGATGCTTCTGAAATGAACGGAGGGGGTCAGGTACATAGGTCTCCATCTACCCACTCGTAGATGTGATAAATCTGCGCGAGAGAGTTACCTTGCGCTTGCTTCGTCTCTTCGGGAGGAGCGGAGTGTCTTGAAGTCGTCGATAAGAGCGGTGGCGGCGCCTTTATCCGTGACAAGAAACCCGCGCCGTTGTTTATCGTTCCCTTGCTGACAGAGTTCGCGTGTGTATCTGTTCTCAAATATTCCTGTGCAAACATTTTGTGAGGTTTGTGTTGCACGTACACCCACACGTTTACGCGGGTGTTTGCGTGTCTTAGTCTTGTCACTCTCTCTCTCTCTCTGTCCCCAGAGCATGTGCACATATACATATATATATACGTATGTATGCGTATGGGAGCGACTGTTTGTCGTAAACAGCTTTAAAGCTACGCAAAGTGTTGTCCCTTTGAAACACGTCCATGCGGGGAGTTAATAGTGCATCGTTTTCTCACGCCTTCTTCTCTGTTTGAGAAAGCCGCGTGCCCTCAAGTGTGTACACATTTATACAGATATAGATTAGGGGTTGTAAATACAACCATGTACATGCGTTCCTCTGTACGCGTGTGTGCGCGCGTAACGATATATTCCCTTTGTGGGTGTGTATGTGTGTATGACTGCTGTATACGTGCGAACAGCTGTAAGTGATTCTACGAGTGTGAACCACGTGAAGCGGCAACTTGTATGCTTGCACGCCTTCTTCTTTCTGGGAACAGGCTGGGCGCCCAGCTGCTGCAGGAGGCGTATGATAAATTTCGGCGCGCGGTGCCCGATGCGGAGTGGACCCGTATCACTCCTGAAAGCAGCACTTCCCAAATCAAATTTAAACAAACACTTACGGACTTGCTGCGCAAATACCAGGTACGCCTGCTGCTCCTTTCATGCTCGCTGCTGTGTGCCTCTCTGTGTACATCTGTACGCACACCCACGGTATATCCTGTCACGTTAACTCAAACGTATGTATACATAAATACATATACATGTATATGTGTTTCTTCCTCTCTGTCTCTTTCTGTGTTTCTCTCTCTCTCTGTATATGTGTATGTGAATGCAGACGTCTGCGGACGTGTATATCTACTGAAGAATTCACGGTGGCAGCGCGTGTGTTTACGGATGTGGTGATCTCTGCAGATAACTGCTTGAACAGTGTTGGTAAATCTCTTCATACACGTGAATGTATTTATACATATTACGTAACCATTATCCCCTTTCTCCCTCTCTTTATACGTGTGCACAAGATTAGATACATATGTATGTACAGATATATCCGTGTACATATACATCTCTATGTGCATTTTCCCTATACGTGTTCAGGTACATATATACGTGTATACGTGAAAGTGATTTTCTTCTGTATGTGCGCCTGGTGGCGGTGGGCGCGCGTGGTGGTGCTGGCCCCACCACGTGGTAATGCTGGGAGCGCTGCTGTTGCTGTCGCGGTGTTCGACCATGTGTGTCAGACAACGTTTGCCTCCATCTGGTGCGCGGTACAGGCGACTCTGCATTGCTGCTGCTGCTGCCGTTTTTGAGCACTTCGCCGTAGACCGAACTACTCTCCCGCTTGACCCTCCGCACGGGTCCTCAATGATGGGGCTCGTGCTGCTGTAGAAAATCGCACACGTATGCTCCGCATCAGCTGCTCGGCGGGTCGCTGCTTCTGCGTTTACGGTTGACGGGCGCTTGACACGCTTACCAGATGCTGGCGTAGCAGCCGTTTAGCTCGTCTGTGCCGGATCCCGACCTTCGTGCTGAGCAGCTGTCACTGCTGTTGCCCCCACCTTTTTTCACGCGTGCATGTTAACACGTACCAATGCCACAGCAGCTACACAATCCTTTCTTATGTCTAGTGGCTGCGGTTCTGTCGCTGCTGCTGCTGCTGCTCGCGGTTTACAACGCGGCCAACGACCTTCCACACTCGCGTCGTGTCGTCCCTAGTCTGCTGCCTCCGTAGGAGGCCCTGCTGGTGCTGCTTTACACAGCAAACTCCCACACTACTATCTGACTGTGACTGGGTTATTATCTCGACATCTCCGGTGTTTGTCACGGAGACAATTTTCCCAAGGGGGACAGCACCAGATGGTTCGCCGCACTGCTGTTGCTGCTTTGACAGCGGACGAAAAGTCGGTTCAACGTTAAACGTATGCAGTTCCCGCGAGGTGTTGCTGCGGCTCCTCCGACAAAGAGAAGCTGACGTGCTGCCACGTCGGCGCTTGCTGTTCCGCCCGCTGCTGCTGCTGCTCATCCTGCGGATGTTTTCTGCATCAAGCAGCCGTCCCCTGATATGCTGGGCGGGACAGGTGCTGCAGGCTGGCGTCCGCCGGCTGGTAGAGTTAGTCACGAGTACAGAAGAATGGCAGAAGAAGCATGCCGCGTGCTCGAGCTAGAGGCCTGCTGCTTCTGCGTGCGCGACTGTCTCTCTGCTGCAGGACCCACGCGCGATAGATCAGACTACCGTCGCATTGGAGAAAGCAGAAAACGCACAGGTGCGTCGGCGCTTATCGCTTTCGTCCACAGTCTCTTTCCTTGCAATAGTACATGAACTATCCGTGCCAGATCATTGTCTACGCACGTATGTACATATACGTATATGTGTACATGCGTACACTTATGTGTATCCCTCTCTGCATATTGACGTACCTGCTTGCATCCACATGCACCTACCTACGCACGTGCCTGCAAGCCTACATAAAGGGAAAGATGCGGACGTACACGGCGAAGCCTGTTATACTCGTTCTTCCACAGGCGTCGAGATGAGCACGGTCGTCTGCGTGCCTCTGCATACAAAGTGCACTGGTAGACACCTGAACAGAGGGGTGTATAAATTCTCCCTGTTGATGTGAACTCACTACATTCTTTAGTGTGCGTCTGTGTGTGAAGGGGCGTGATTCTCTCCGGAGAAGAGTGCCTAACTAGCCCTCCGTAGTCGCAGCCGATACTCGTCTTTGATATATCTCTGCGCGTCATGGAGGCGGCTGTGCAGATACACGAAAGCACGTACACACGTATGGATAAATATGTGCACGAATAGATTCTGCGTGTTTCTGGGCACACAAACACATATAAGTGTGTGTGTTTATCTATCCGTCTATCTATATGTATATATATAAGTGTATATGTACGTGTAAGCGTGCCGCACAGTCGTGTGAGGCATTGTATATTTCCCGCTCGTGGACGTGCCCTGCGCCCGCGTTCGGCGACGAGCCTGTTCAGAGAATGTATACACACCTCTGTATGTGGTCCTTTTTCTTGCACACCCTATACAACTCTGTGTATGTGTGTGTGTGTGTGTTTGTGTGTGTGTGTGTGTGCACGTGTGCGTCACGTACTTTAGATGGTGCAGCAGGGCATGAGGCACCCCGCAGCACCCATTCGCGTGACTCATTTCAATTGCTGCGGCATGCGCCTGTGGCGTGCACGCAGGTAGAGGTGCGGCGCACCATCAACGCCCTACTGCGTAACGGAGAGGATCTGAATGAACTGGTGCAGAAGTCCGAGGATCTCTCGCGTAAGTTGGCGACTAAGCGTGGGAGAAAGAGGAGTTCTGTATGCGTACGTCTCTCAGGTAATGGTAGTGGAAACTGCAAGACACTCGTACGCACCCGTGTACTGTCACAGGCATGCCGCCGTTTCGTAGTGTTGGAGCTAGTCCGTACAAGCGCACAGAACTCGTGCGTACCTGCAGCTATAAAATTTTGGAAGACATGCGTGTGTATTCGCATAGAAATACACCTTCTACCTGTACATATACGTATTAGCGCAAGGTCGTGCTTATGGGTGTATACAAATGCGTATGAGTGTGAATGTTGTGTATACACGGGTCTCCCCCTTCGAATGGAGCTGGTGTAGATCTGCGTCCAGCAATCTCTGTAACAGCGTGCACCCGTATGTATTCGAGTGATAAACCGTCACGTTCTGCGCATCCGAGCGAAGTAGCAGGGACCCCACGTTGTTGTTACTGTAAATTGCTGCTGCGTCTTCTTCACTTTTCGGATATGGCGCTGTTCGCGCGCTGCCCCTGCGTCTCACAGGCTGCAAACTATGGGCATCACCCGTTTGTTTTAAGTAGTGGTAGACGAAGCAGACGCAGCTGCAGTTTTAAGTACTGGTCGACGACGCACACGCAACTGCAGACAGAGTTGTCCAAAGTAGATCCGCACCACGCACAGATTTGTGCGGGCTTAAGCGTGCGTGGTGGATAAAGAGGATCACACTTATTCTCGAGCGCTGGAAAAGTGAAGAGCTCTTTTTCAGTCACGTGAGCGGCCCTGCGGACTGGGGCGAACACTGTTTTGCTAAGGCGTGCAATTGTCAAAAAGAAGCCTCTGCAACCGCTGCACGCATTCGAGCGTTCGTTCACGACAGATTGTACAATCCCCAAGTGTACAGACGCTCGGCCCCGACTGATGTCATACGTGCTGCATTGGTACGTGTCTACAGATACGTGCGCCCTGCATGTGGACGCCTGCAGAACTCTTCACACTCTTGTAGAGCGTCGTGCACCCTGGGGGATGTTCGTGCTTCCATAGAGATACGCATGCCTTTTTTGTCTGTGTTGTTGTTGCTGTGCTAGCTTCCTATGAGTCCTGAAGCCACTAGCAGCACGGTTGGTAGGGTAGTTCGTTTGCACGTTTCACCGCACAGCAGATACTTCCAAGAGGCAACCACAAACAGGCAGGAATGATGCTTGGGGGGGACGTAGTGAGAGAACCACTTGCAGCAGCCCTGTACAGACACTCTGCCCGTCGCGAGCCTCCACCAGTATACAGAGAACTACGCAGAACAAGAGGAAGCAGGTTTTTCTCTGTAAAGCAGGGTGTTGTAGGTCTTCATTTTTTCTGGCTGATAGTCCCTCGATGTCCACCGCCCTGCAACTCATAAAGTGACAACTACCATAATCCTCCTCCGGGACCTCTCCGGGTATAGGGAAAGGGAGATGAGGACGTAGGAGTATTTTTGCGAGTACCTGTGGTTGTGCACGTGTACACACATGAGTACACATATATGCACACGTATATGTACATATATATATATGTACATTCAGGGTCAGATAGGCACGTGTGTGTCTGCAAACGTGCCTCTGTACGTGCGGGAGTTGGCGGTTGAACGCGTACGTGTTCGTGCGTCTGTGGATGTCGGCTACATGTAGGGTTAAGGAGTTGTCTGCATTTTTTTGTTTCCCCATTAAGCCTTGGGTGACTGTGTCTACACGGGCCGAATAACTACGTGCTCAGACGTATGTGTATAGCTGTCTACTCTTGTAGAAGACACGCTGGTAAGTGTGTCTTGATGCGTCGATCTTTGCTTTTGCAGTGTCATCGAAACAGCTCTTCAAGAGTGCGAAGAAGGCTCGAAGTCACTATGCTTGCTGCAACGTGCAGTAGCATATTTTCGCCGTTGCATACCGGCCTTCTTCTTAGTTGAGGAACATCTTGGTTTCCTTTTTCTTTCGTGAAAGCAGTGAAGTCTCGCCTCTTCAAATGCACGACCAAAGGGCGCCCCAGATTCCGGCTCCCAGATACAGTCATATACAAAATTGTGTACATGCACAAATATTTGTACATACGTGTATTATGTGGATGTGTGTATGCGTACACACATATGTCCAGACATATGTGTGTCATATGTCTGGATGGATACATGTGTAGGTAATGTGTACCCCCGTGTCCGTACGTATACGTATAGATTCATATATTTACATGTGTGTCTTATATGTCTACCTGTACAAGTACGTGTATCTTCGTACGTATGCGTATGTGTATATATGCATGTGTATACGTGTACACGAATGTCTAGTTTCGTATACATCTTCCTAACTGGTTTCCAGGTACTCAAATTCTCCGGATACCCTCCGACACGGACTCTTCGCAGCAGCTCTCACACGTCTATGCAGCCACACGCCTTTGCGCAAGGAGTACGCTCACACATTTGTGCACCAGAGATTCTGACACATGTTTGTGTACGAATGTATTGCCCGCGTTTATCTACAGATCTGAAATGTTGCAATATGCGCGGACTAGGAGGATCACGTGTAAGTACAATTCGCACAGAGCTTGGTCATCTTCACATTCGTCTGTGTGACTGTGGCACAACCTTTCACACAAACACAGACACAGACACACACACACACACAGATGCGCGCACGCGGGCGCCACTTAAGGAGATGTGTCTGCATCGGTCATTTGGTATATGTGCATGTGCTTCCTTATGCCGAAGTGTTGTGGACAGCATGCCCACGATTACTCAGTCGCAGAGTGACTTCTATGTCGTTCAAAACAGCTTCTTACATGCGCCGTCAGTAATCATCCATTTCGACAGAGCCACACGGTAGCACAGTACACAGAAATCAGGTCTTAATGCAAGTCGGCGCCGCATGGTGAAGAGAGGCACTACTTTTCTCCGTAACGCTGGTTAGTTTGCGTATGCTGAGTGGTTTGAACACTGGCTACTGGAAGCTGTACTTTCCTGCTACTTTCCTTCTAAAATCTTGCGTAGTCATCTCTGCAAGCCGTTCGGAGCATCGCTATTACGGTAAGCAACTTTCACCAGGTGTATCGGCAAGCTGGCGCTCTAGGTCGACCCTCCACGGCTTACTGTGTCTCCCTTTCTTTCACCTTAATGGAAAGCGGCTTCGCCTAACTACATTGGAACGACGGTCACCTTCGGTGTCTAATTAAGTGTGCACCGTCGTTGTGTCGCTGCAAAGGCAAGCGTGACCTACTGTTGACTCGCGGACGCTCCGTGCCACGTTTGGCCGATATTTGTCGCCACACAGATAGCAATTCACTATGCGTAGCGGCCAGTCCCTCTGGCACTTTCACGTGCATGCACAGGATACATATTTTATGTCTCAGGCACGCGTGGATGCATCTGTGTCATTTCGTAAGCTTCATTCTCCAAGAGAATCAGATGGTGACAATAAGGTCAGAGTAGTTGCCGTACATACAAACGGGTACAAGTTGGTGATTCAGTATCGCACTGCGAGGTGGATCGGGATTCATCGAACGCTCTACTAGTGGGCACACCACGGGAGGTGTGCTCTAATTAATGAGTAGCAGGTCGTTTTGATGTCAAGTCCAACCTGTTCCGTAACAAGCGTAACCTATTTGCCTTCCAAGCTAAGTAATACGCATAACGCCCCTTAATACCACACACTAATGATAAGCGTTTTCTACATCAAGTTCCTTCGAGTGGTGCATTCTCACGATCGTGGGTCCTCACAAGTAACGCCTTGCTATCTTTGTAGTGTATGTGACGTGCCTCATATTACGTGTTGCCGCTGCGGCGACTGCAGCTGCGCTACTTCTGGGCGACAGCACCCAGGGCAGCTGCTGGTGCGGTCGCTATTGTAATCATGGAACCACAAGCACCGCAGCGGCGGGTATTGGTTTTGCTACGGCCGTTGTTCGTGTGGCGGCATGGGGCTAACTTGTTTCAGATTAAAGGTCGCGGGTATCAGCAATCGAGCATCCCGGAAAACCTTGATTGATGCTCAAGTCCGGAGGGGGTTTGTGAGCTCGTCGCCGAGCCTTCCTTATTTCGTGGCTAACGTTAGAGCCTTCTACCCACCCCAGCACGGTCCTGTCACTGAGTTGCTCGTAAGTGCGTTTTTAAGTAACAATGCTGTTGAACCTTGAGACTCTACTGCCCCGGTCTCCGTGTCAGCAGGTACTGAGCCCCGGTGCCGTGGGCGCGTACGACACATGCGTGCTACTTCTCGCCTTCCACCCTCAGCGGACGAGCTGTTGCAACGTGAAAATATTCACTCTAGTCCGCAAACACACTCAACTGGTCGGCTTCACCCGTTTTGTTACAGGACGGAAAGTTTTCTTCAAGTAATGTCCGCGGGTAGTGCCGCCGGCGGGCGTCGTCGGTGCTCACGCGGAAACAGTTGTTTCTCTGCCGTCCTGTACTGCAAAACTTGTCCAGACACAACGGCCCCCTCCCCACGTCGCAGTAATAAATTCTCAAAGCCGCTCATTTCTCCGGTCGCCATACTGTGACTTTCTCTTTAGGAGTATATATAGATATTTACGTCCATATATGTATGTATATATGGATGGGCTGCTGTGGGGACCTCAACGCGGACTAATTTGGCATGTTTCCCCTCATCCACGGAGGGCCCTGAACCGTATAATTTTCGAAGAGACTCGCTTCCACCTGTAAAGTGCTTCTGCCCACAGCGGCGTTTTAGATTCTATCCGTGTGTTTGGCAACTCTGTTCTACAGACAACAGCAACAGCGTACACCGTTTTCTGAAGCATCACGTCGAGAACTGTGTTGTATCTTCTTGTGACCTGCGAAGCAGTCAAAGTCACATTTCGTGAAAGCTTCGGTCCGCCTTCATCATTTGCAGACCCCCCCCGCGTTGTGCAGGCCAGGCTACTCCCGATCTTGCGCTACCGTCGATTCCACCTCTCGGAGACGAACTTCCTTGAGATTTTTGTTGTCCGTGCGTGTCTTGTTTCCCGAATGTATATGTTACTTGACGTGGCTTGCTCTTGATTTTCTTACTTTTCCACATTACATTACGCCCTACATCTCGACTATACGTAGCGCGAAGGCACTAATCTTCCTTGCGTTCAATACACGCTTCTGCAGCTTCTGATGTACTTCGGCTTCGCGTGCTCCACCGTCGTTGCGACTGCGAGGTCGTATGGGCGGCTGAGTGCAGCTTCTCCTCTTGCCAGTTTGATCATTGTGGACGATTTGCAGCTGCAGCAGCCGTCCCGGTAGTCGCAACTGCCGTTTTGTTCGCAGCTCGTGGCGTTGTCTCTGCTGCCTTACAAGTTCCCGGTGCTGCTGCGACTGCTCTCACAATGGCATGGATAAACACGACAACCGCCGCAGCGGGCGTTCCTCCGTTGGAAGTGAATGGCGTTAGCAGCCACTCTTCTCCACGCGATGCATCCCCCAGAGGTCCCTATCAGGGCGCGGATGGTCCCAATGAAAAGGGAATTAAGTATTTAGTGGTAACAGGGGGCACCCTGAGCGGCTTGGGAAAGGGAACTACCATCAGCAGCATCGGTGAGACTCTGTCCTCGCGTCTCTTATTAATGCTACTCGTGTAGGTACTGGGACAGAGGCGAATCAAATGGTCACGGTGCAGCTGCAACTTCTGGGGGTGCAGCCTGAGGGGGGGAATTCCCGTTGCTGCTGCTTCTGTTGCTGTTCTTCTGGGGTTTGTTACAATTGCAGGTGCGCACTCCGAACGTGTACCTTGTAAAACGTCATGGTGTCCAGGTTGTGATGCGACTCAGCAAGAAGGTCCAGCTGAGGGGGTCATTCAAGGGGGTGTTATGCATTTGCAGGCACACTGCGCCGAAACTCAGCTACAACCCGAAAGATGTGGACAGGTTGCTGGCTCTGAGAGGCGTACACGATTTCAGGATGCCTTCTTCCGCAGAAGCAGTATGCGTGCTCCTTCCTCGTTTACTCCCGTTGCCATCGGTGCAGACTTTTCATCGCTTCCGGTGTACGGCCGCGGAAACAGGTGTACTGACTATGCGAGGGTAGTCCTTCCTTTTTCCGGTGTGTTTTCTCATGTGTGTTTGTTACGTTGTGGGTGAGTTTCTGGGAAGAAGTACTGTTTGCTGGCCGTAAGTTGTGCAGGTACTTCCCAGTGTGTTGTGGCTGGGATGATCTTTGTGTTCGCGACTCCTTTTTCAGGCGTCTGATGCGAATGTTGTTCTTTTCTTCTTCCTGCGTATTTCTCCTTGTGTACCTTGCGTCTGCGCTATTGCCGTCCCGCTCTTCCAATATCTGGCGCGCCAGCGGCGTTCCCACGACGTGCCGTTGGGCTTGCAGCTGCTGCGCCACGTCATCTCGAGCGTCTGTTCGTCCTGCGTGTTCCTTCTCTTTTCCCTCCTCCGCAGGCGTGACGTTGAAGGCTCTCGGTCTTCGGGTGACAGCCATCAAGGTGGATCCCTACCTTAACGTGGATGCAGGGACGATGTCTCCGTACGAGCACGGGGAGGTGTATGTCCTGGAGGACGGAGGGGAGGTGGATCTGGACCTGGGGAATTACGAGAGATTTTTAGACGTGACCCTGTCGAAGGTGCACAACCTGACTTCGGGAAAACTCTTTCAGAGTGTGCTAGCTAGCGAGCGACGCGGGGCGTACCTGGGCAAGACCGTCCAGGTGGTACCGCAGGTGACTGACGCAGTGCAGCAGTGGCTGGCGCGAGTCGCCCGCCTGCCGGTGGAAGATAACCTGGACAGCAGCAGCAGCAGCGCACCCCCAGATGTTTGTCTCGTGGAAGTGGGAGGGACAGTGGGGGACATCGAGAGTGCTCTTTACCTCGAAGCACTGCAGCAGTTCTGCCGCAGAGTCGGCCCTGGGAACTTCTGTCTCTGCCACGTCTCGTACGTCCCGACCGTCAGCGGAGAACAGAAAACCAAACCGACGCAGCACGGCGTCAAGGTATGAGGGTGACACACGGGGAAGTCCTCCAGAGACGGTAAAGCAGTCTTTCGCGCACAAGCACAGAAAAGAAGGCGTTACATTGACCAGTTCGTAGTGACGCTGCTTTGCTGCAGGGACGGGATATATTGTCATTAGGGAAGCGCCGCGTGCCAGAGCAGTGACGCGCGTTTCCTGCGGTGACTTCTTGTCGTTGAGAAGCATCTGCAGATCGGCGTAGTAAGCGTAAGCGTTCTCAACAGGTAGCGGTGGCGTGCGAACGGCCGGAGGTCCTCTGCGACGTTGAGACTGACGTAGCAGCAGGAACCACACGGGGCACATCGAGTTCTGCGTCTCACTTCTGATGTGCAGCTTCTCTCTGTCCGCGTCTGTGTATTCACGTATGTGTGTGTGTGTGTGTGTGTCTATCTGCGTATATAGATGTCGGTGTGTAGATTTGGCGCGCTCCGTGGACACGCGTCCATGTGTTTATACGTGTCTACATATGCCTGGATGTGTGTGTGCTGCTTCCCCGTACGTATACGTGTGCACATGTCAGAACTTCTATCGTGAATAAATGTATATAGGACGCGTGTGTATACGTTCGTCGCCCCTCGTACGTGTATAGGTGCAAGTGCACAGGCATGCAAGTGTATTTGTTCCGGTGGGTGATGTGTTTTGAGCTTTGCTGTGCGGACGGGGTACGTGCGTACAGGAGCTGCGGATGGCGGGATTAAAGCCAGATATGATATTCTGCCGGTGCGAGACAATGCTGGGCGAGGCCAGTCGAGCGAAGATCGCCCTCTTTTCTCAGGTTTTGCCTGAACATGTACGTCTGTTGTGGGACTGATGCACGCGTGCGGCTGCATCCTGAGCTTCCACAGGGCTGCTGACCACTACCAGAAGAGTACACTTAGCTGAACTAGCGAACTAGAGAGAGGCAGCCCATGAACCCGATGGACGTGGTTTCAGTAGGTGTGAGGGAGTAAGCTACACAGCCTTGCAAAGAAGCTGTTGCGCTGTACGTGCGTTAATTAGGCGCGAGCGTCTGCCCGAGGTTCCATACTCACACGCGGTTGCGGCGCTTACAGCGTCATACCAGAGTGTTTAGGCAGCTGCTGAAGAAATTAGAAAGACTTTCGAGGGATGGTGAAACATAGCCTAGTGTGGTTTTCCATTTCCTTCTTACGTAAAAGTGACGTTTTTCGACGTTCTTTTGTTGCTGCTCGTTCAGACGCTAGGGGGCATGCGGTGGTCTCGCTTCCACCGGACATCTTCGAAAACAGACTGTTCAATGCAGGGGTCCTACGTAGGAGGAGCCTTCATCGCTCAGGGGATTGCTCGTCGTAGATTCTAATGAATGGTTGAAGTTCTGCTCCTCTTTTTCACTGTTAGCGGGTGAACACGACATGTGGTGGGTGCGCATCTTGCCTGGTTTGGATGAATAAACGTAGCTGTGTAAACGGAGCTGGTCCGGGTACTTTGCACTCACTGTCTACCACGAGTCGATCTTTAGAGGTGAGACTCGTACGCCCGGTTGTCTTCCAGGTTTCGCGATTGAGTATTGCTGGCGGTCGCGTGCCGCACCAGCGGTCTCAGCAGCTAGTCGCGGTGCAGCTCTTCGTACTACAGGGCCTTGCGTGGTGCTTCGTCATCCTCGTGGGGTTCTACAGGATGTATGCCGAGAAGGGTCACTAGAGGAAGAAGTATGTTCAGTTGTGCATGTTGAGCGTACCTACTATTGTATGCAGACGTGCAGACGCGAAAAGTACCTTGCGCTTTCCGGCAGGTTTCCACAAGCAAACGCATGTGTCAACACAAGGTTTAAAGGCAAGCGCGGGAAGGCAGTCTCCTGCGTAGCAGAGCTCTGCTCCGTTGCCGGCCTGCGGTTGCTGTTGGGTGGATACGCTCATGTCGTGGCTGAAGGCTTGCAAAAAAGGACCATATATCGGCTTTTCCAGCCTGCGCCAAAAGTCGTTTTCGTGTAGCTCTCGCAGACAGTAGCAAAAGTCATGCGTGGAGCGCCGTTTTCTCCCTTTACGCCGTTGCTCTAATATAGCAAGCAGGGTTCCCTGTTTTTGCCTTCAAGTTTTAGGTCTATTTCCATAGCGACGCCGCACTTCGCGGCATATGTGAACGCAGTCGTCCGTATGTATGATACGTTTACCATTAGTTCGCGTAAATAATCTGAGGCCCAAGCACATTTCCGTTGTGTCTTTCGCCGAATGAATGTATATGGTTTTTTGGCGGGGTAAAGCTACGGACGTACATGGAGCCGATTAGAGACACATGCTTTTCTCTGAGCGAAAATCGAAGAAAACGCCCTTTATTGGTGACGGGAGGTGTATTCATGCCGTGCGTGTTTACGGTGCAGGTGATAAGCGTTCACAACGTTTCCAGCACCTACTGCGTTCCTCAAGTGCTTCACGAGCAAGGTGTGGCCGCGTCAATATGCAAGGTAAGAACGTTTGACCGCGCTGGTGATGTGGCTGCAGTATTTTAGAAAATGATGCTGTACACAGCCAGGACACGTCTTTGGTGTTGGGTTCCATGTCGTGGTATCGCAGATGTCGAAACAGGTGAAGCGCAGCCTTTTCCTGTAGCACTCGTAACTCTCAGCCTGTACGCAGTAAATCTGAAAGCGTGCGCGCTTCATGAAAGGAGGTTTTCACCAAGGATTTTTGCGCACTCTAGTGTGTCGTTTGCGTGGAAGAGGTTTTTTTAACTCGCTCAAAGCGTACGCATTCATCTTCGTTGTGCCGCTATTTGAATGCAGCTGAAGTCCACGAAAGGCGGCACTTTTTGTGTATTTGATCAGAAGCTGGTGACTTGAATCTCCTGGTAGAGAAAAATCGCGGCAATCTTACTTGCCTGTGCTGCGTACAGTTGCGGAAACGAGCCCATTAGCTGTTGCGTGCACGGGGCGACTGTACTCTACGTTGCTTGATGCTAAACACGTCTAGCGCGGAGCAGCTCCGGCATTTTTGACGCCGACCGTTTTGTGTTGTACGTTCTTGCTACGGGGTGCGTTTGTTGCAACTACGTACGGTCGGGCTGTCACTGCTGTGTATGTGGGCTTCTCTTGGCTGCAGCTGTTGCAACTGGAACCTCGTGTGGTCTCAGCCGGGAAGCCAGGCGTGCTGCCTCCGCTTTTGCAGAAGTGGAATATGATGGCTGAGCGTCTGACGTCGCCGGCCGAGCGGGTGCGCATTGGCATAGTGGGAAAATATACAGGACTTGCAGACTCTTATTTATCCGTGGTCAAGGCACTGCAGCACGGCGCGATGGAGGCAGGCGTGTTGTTAGACATCGTATGGATTGAGTCATCGGAGCTAGAAAAGCCTTCTGCCGGAGCAACTACTTCTGTTGCTGCCGCTGTGTCGTCTACTGCTGAGGCTAACGGGGCGCCGTCATCTGATGCTGCGCGTACGTCTTCAGCTTCAGGTGTCACGGTTGAGCAGCAGCAGGGGCATAATGCAGCGTGGGAAGCACTGCGGTCGGTTCAAGGCGTTGTGTGTCCGGGAGGCTTCGGCGACCGCGGCATCAATGGAAAAGCTGCTTCAGCGGGGTATTGCAGACGCAGCGGCGTACCTTATCTTGGGATATGCCTGGGAATGCAGACGGCAGTTATTGATTTTGCCAGAGATGTCCTCGAGTTAAAGGATGCAAATTCTGAAGAGTTTGATCCTTGCTGCGCCCATCCAGTGGTGGTGGCGATGCCCGAGCACACATCAGCTACGCAGAGCGACGTGGGGGGGACCATGAGACTGGGAAAACGCGCCACTATTATTCGAGATCCTGCGTCACTCGCTGCGCGTTTGTACGACGGAAAACCTGTCGTCGACGAACGGCACAGACACCGATACGAAGTCAATCCGCTTTATGTGAAAGCACTGGAAGCAAAAGGTCTCACTTTCGTGGGTCAGAACGAGAGGGGACAACGAATGGAGATTGCTGAGCTGCAAGGACACCCTTACTTTCTCTGTGTGCAGTATCATCCAGAGTTTACTTCTCGGCCTCTGAGACCGTCGCCACTTTTCCTCGGCCTCATCTTGGCAGCCGCCGGGAAACTACAAGAGCGACTTGGAAAGTACAACGGATTTCTGCGAAGCGGAGCTACTTACGAGCAGCTTAATTGAAGAAGCACATGCGCTCGAGGAAGCGCGGTGAAAGAAGGAAGGAAGCACCCGGAATTGTAGACGTTTCTTCGCGCTCCTGGATGTGTTCGTTGCGCAGCTACGCATTTTTATCGATATCGTTGTTGCAAACACCTACGTGCTCCATATTTCCTAGTTTATACGTGAATGGAAAGCCATGGATTCGCGCTTTCAGGACCAGCGCTGCGCATGCGCGCCCGCTCCTGTGCGCCTTTGCCCGTGAATAAGCCGCGGGTATTACGTAAAAGTAAGCATATCTCTTTTGTCGCCGAGTTTGGTAGAATACATGTTTTACTAAGTCTCTTCGCAGAGAAGAGATCAGGGAGTCTCGTTCGAAGCAGCGAAGAGTGTTCTGACGCAAGCAAAGACATGAACAATATTGAAGAGGAGAACTAGTTCGTGCCGTGAAAGTTTCAGGCAACTGTAAGAAACCTGTTCACTCAGAGAGTCGCACGCGCCCCCAGCTTTCCCGTTGTACACGCTTTGCGGAACCGGTAACGTCGTGCAGCAGGTTTCCCCGAAGCCGAGTCACGCTTATGTATATACGGGTATGGCGAATTATGGGGGGGTATTACTGACAAGGATTCGAAACAGGCTCGAAATATTATTACGTGTTCGGGTTGTTTGCGTGGGACGACAATGCCGTGACAGATGGAAGTTTTGTATGCGGGCATAGCTCAAAGGTGTTACGGGCAAGCCTTGTCGGCCGTGCGGGACATAAAGTCTGGGACTTGTTTTTTTGCATTGTTACGGTCGAGGAAGGCCTGGAGGGCCTACAGAGGGCGCGACGAAAAAGAACGGTTGGTGTACTGTAGGAGAACTTCGTGTAGGTAGTCTGCCCGACGCCTCCGCCCTAGTGTGTGCACAGGCAAGTGAGTTAGCGTGCACTCTCGCTCGAGTCCTGTGAATTGGTTGAAAGTTATCCGACACAGTGCTGGTGTGGCGAGTGTTATCCGCTGCCGTCTGCCAGAACGAAACGCGGTAGGGTTTGTTTTTTGTTGTACGGATGTACGCACGTGAAGCGCATGCTGTTTCGAAATTGAACGGTCAGAATAAATGCAAATTCCTGCTCCGGAGGGTCAGTTTTGGCGTTTCCATTTGTGTTGTGACGCATTAAGTTGGCCGGTCGAAACCCGTCTTGGTCATTCACTCCGGCCTTGGAACTCCACAGACTCTGAGTAGACGCTTGTTCGCATATACTTCGTGATGTATTGTTCTACGCTGTACGTGGACGCAGCGTGACTGGACAACTGTGCCTGGAGTCCGTACCTGAGAGCGTGCATTATCGCGTCTGCGGTGTTCGGCTCGTCCGTGTAATGCGCACGAAGTAAGTCGTTGATACGACTTACTTCGCACAAGTAGCGGGCACACAGGCACTACCTGCAGGTTAGTGTAGCCCGCCGATGCCTACTTCTACCGACTCCCCTTTGTGACCGAAGCTGCTCACATGGAAGCATAAACCCGCGTCGGGCAATAAGTTAGACGAAAGAGCGGCCGATACACTAATGGAGAAGACGCGACTTCAGCTGCAAGACTCTCTACATCTCAGCCTGAAGACGTGGAGCCTTTTAAGAAGTGGCTACCGCTGATACGTGCTACACGTGTGAGCGACCATTACTGAGCACCTCTTACTGATTGCCACAGGTATGTGGGACACTCTCTGTCCTACACAGACGCGCGACAAATGCAAGCCTGAAGCTCCAGAAGCCCCGCTAAACACCCACATTGGTACCGTTATCAAAGCCTGCTGCGAAGCCAGTGATGACGCCGTGTAGAGTGGACGGTGCCCGAACACCTACGGGAGGCTCCGTGCTCACTGGCTTTGCGACCGAATGCGCAGTGGTGTACGGTAGAGCCCTGGCAAAGCGCGTTCGTCTCCCCTTCGTGGCAGTCTCATGCCGATTATTCTGTGTGACAACTTGAAAGCGTACGAGCTGATAGTGGCTACGCGCACCCCGAGTTTCAATGAATATGGATCCGCCAGTATTTCCACTAACGTACCACGAAGGCCCGGCGCGCTTCTCAGGGAACACTTCCCGCACTAGTACTCTTTACGCTGCTGCGGTACACGTGGGAGGCTGTTTCACGACTGCGTGATGCGTCTCTGCAGCTCCATCTGGCGATTTCCATATAGACTTTCCCGTCTGCAGCCCTTTATATGAGGTACAGATGTGACTCACAAGGAAGCGACCTATGCGTTTACAGAGCAGTTCCATGTTATGCCCCTGATACGCCTGGCCTCCTTGAGAAAAAGACCTTCTCCAGCAACCTCGAACACGCATGCAAGGTGTATACACACAATATATATATGTTAGAATGTCATAATTGATATACGCATACGTACCGATCTCTGCCCACCTACGCATGCTAATATCTGCTGTCAGATTTTCAGCTGGTAAGTCTTCGCCAGATGAAACCGACGAATATTTCCCCGATCCGCTGCGCCGACTGAGACAGTGAGCCCTCAATATCCAGAAAGAACGCTGTCAAGGTCGCGAAATGCAGTAAATGTCTCTGGGCGTACGACCGCGGCCCAGAAATCGCAATACAGCTGCGCGTCAGCTCCGCTGATCCTCGTCGCTGCCAGCCACACTCCGCAATTCACAAGCACACACCGGTGTCGCGTTGGCACGCGCGGTGCGGCTAGTAATATACGAGAGGCCAAGTTCACCACGAGAGTGAGCTCAGAAAGACGATGATACAGTTTTCCTGTTGACTTGAGGCGTTCTCAAGGCGAGACACACTGATGTCGCCCCCACTGTGGTGCCAGTGTGTCCACCAGCCGCGCGCGAATGCATCCACACACTTAGAAATATCCTAGTTGGAGAGGAGAAAATCTCCACTCGCCCGCGCGTAAGTGTGAGTGTCTTCTCTATGCGCAAGCCTGCAACCTTGTGATGAGTCACCTTCGAATGTGTATATACACCGATGACTACGTAGGCCACAACCAATACTATCAGGGGTTTACGGGTTTGCGTGTGCACTGGTCCTTATTAATAAGACTGCGCCTTCCTCCCCCCCCGTCCCCCCCAGCTCCCAGCGTGATGTGCGGCCAAGAGGAACTTCGACGTATCAGCGGCACAGGAGCGGCCAAGCTAGTTGTCGTCGTCGTCAATGAATTCCTCTTTCAGCAACTAAAAAAAACACACATTTAACAACAAGCACACCTTTTTTCTAATTCACACCTGGAAGACACGGTCACAAGTATGTGGAATTACAGTCCCACACCCTACTACACTCAAACGCACACACACACGTTCTTGTATGTGGAACTCCATCGCAGGGCTGCTATATCCTTCCTGAAAGACCGTATCGCCCGATAGCCCTGCTGCGTGTCCTCGTGACTTTATCCAGCGTCACACTCAACGGTGTAACCACGCTTAGATGAGTGCAGAGTCTACACGCACATGTTTTTTGTTCGCGACAGTCGAGTGAATGCGGACGAGATTTACCTCCACAAGTTCCAGCCTTATTTCATAACAGTCGTCTCCCCTTAGCATGTCCTTAACGAAGCGGCAGTCCACCTTCATGTGCAGCTGCAGAAAGGAAGAAATCCGGACGGCCCACTACTGGCGCTGAAGTGATCGGGGCAGCTTGCTGAAGACCAGGTCTGCCTCGCAGCCCACCTGATACAATTCACTATTTAACCAGCATGTTAACAAAGACCTATGTGTATGCATACGGTAAATACACCGCGTGACACGGAGGTACTGATAGACAAGTGCCCGCAGATCTTTGAGGATACACAGGTGCTTTAGACACAAAGAAACGAATTCCTGGTTTCGGCTGTATAAATTGGAGAGGGTACCGCCCCCCGGGCCCCTGTACTTCTGCATACCAAAAAAATGGTACTGGTCCTGATCTTTATGTCTCGCGCACTCCCTTTTGCATCATCAGGCTCTTCTCACTTGTTGGGAAGGCTCCCTTGACGCATCACCCAGGTCTGTCGTTCAGTCCATGCGGTGTCTGTGCTATGGAGTTTTGCTTTGACCCGAGGAGACCGGTGGATTACTACTGAGGTGAAGGGGAGACAAAGTCATGCTGCTGAAGGTGTGCCCCTCAGCAGCAGCTGTCAAAATGGCAGACAGTCAGTAAGTTCCTCCAGTTCCTTACAGCTGCTGCGGCACTTCCAGCAACGCTTGGTGCCTCTTTTACGCGTGCCACACATTTCCCTATCAACACAGTTTGTTATCAATGTTATCCTCAGTAAGACGTATCTCAGCGAGCAGCGTCGCCCGCCTTGCCGCAATGTACGCGACAATCTCCTTCAAGTAAAGCGCAGGGCTCGGGAGGAAAAATGCGTACAGCTGTACACCTGTGAAGTATTACGTCATTTCTGCAGTCGCGTACTTAAGTTACGCAGGCTAGATTGCCCGATAGCTTACGTGATCTGCGCGGAGCGGATCCATACCATACCGTGAACAGACGGCCTCTCCCACACCGACACCACATCGACAGCGGCGAAATGCGAGGATGGTACAGGGTAAAACGGCAGAGGCCCTTACAAGGACAGACCACTACAGGCGGCCACGCACTAGATACCCGAGTGCCCCAAAACAAAAGAACCTGGGGAGAGCACAAGTGTAATCGACTAATGTATTGAAAACACATAAGGTGACACACGCTGCCATGTGTCTGGGAGGACGTATGTCTACGTTGCCCGCGTGATGTCGTGCGCGCCGCTGAGATGATACATCTATATATTATATGCTGTGCACCGATTCCATTCTGTTTTTCATGTACGTCGTCCTCCACTGAGACCGAGGATGGGCCATTTCTGAGGTAACACTACCTGCTCGAGGGCTCCGCGTATAACGCCGCAAATAAGGCTGGAATATTGCAACTGCGAAAGCGCCGGAGGTAGTTCAACAAAGTCTGCAAGTGGATTCTCATGAAGAATCAAAGAACACGCAGTCTCCTCGGGGTCCCAGTTCGTCACGTCGGCAGCCACCCCCAGGAACAAGCGGAAGCCGAGCTGCGGCCGGCAACACCAGACAGGCACAGAGAAGCGGCAAGCAGCGGAGAGTTTGGTTGACACAGAGGTGCGTCACAGACGCAAACAAAGAACGAAGAGAGACCGTACGCAGCAAAAACATCTTGAATGAGGCTACGTGGCCATCGCACGTCGTCTCCCAGAAATCAACAGGGATAACTACACCAGGCATTGCCGCCTGGCCACGGTGGTTTTTCACAAAGGAGTACACACGACTGCGTCCATTTTTCGTGCCTACAGCGCTTCCACGCCCGCTCTCTGACCACAGATGCGAACTTACTTCTGCCGAAAAAAAAAACAGGGTGCGTGTAGTGCCAAGGGCACATCTTTCAGCTCCACGCGCAGCACTAACACCACTTTGTGTGTATCGCACAAACGCATGTAGAGTGCACACACACCTCACCCGTCCAGCAGTAACCTGTTCTGACCAGGTAATTTCTAGAGCGACACGGTCCGATGCAGACGAAGCGCTGTGTTGCTGGAGGCACTACCGTAAGGGCTGAGCACCCTCCCCATTAAGAAAAACGAGGAAGGGAGCCGAGTCCAGCATCGATCTGCCACTGCGGCAAACCTGGATCGCAAACTACACAGCTATTGTCAAGCGACATTAGCTGCTTCAGTAGCCAGGGGAACGAAGAGTGGCACAGCGTTTTAAGCCTCGCTCCTCTAGATGTCTGCCTGTAGACGATTTGCAATGCACGCACGCGGACGTTCCTGCGGGCAAAAAACTATACCTGTGTGTACAAACGAAGTCAAGTATGAAGAAAGTGCCTGAATTCCCAGCAGGCGATGTCATTTTTATGTCGAACGAAAAGGTTTCTCGAATTATGGCACCGCCTTTTCACATGGAGCAAATAGGCAGGATCGAGTGTGACAGCAGTCCTGCTGCCATGCACTTCCTGTCTTTGACCCTGTGGTAGACACTCCTGCAGATGTCGCACCGACTGCGCTGGCTTCGAAGCGTATAAACGGTGAGAAATCGAGACTCATACATCGACGTTAGTGTTCTTTGTGTCGTGCCCCTGCGGCTGCCCCCCAACCTGCTTACACGCTTGGAGCTATTGACTTGACTGAATTGTTCTTGTGAGATAAATGTGTTTACGCGTCTACTTGTGGATGTGTGGCTCCGCAGGCGTGAGAGTCTGTACGTATACGCCTTTTTGCCCCTCCCGTTGCCGTGCAGCAGTGGTTACTGCTGTTTCAGTTTCCTCAATAGTCGTGCTGCTCTCGCGGCTGCTTTGTGCAGAGAGTGCACACTGCTTTTTCACGCCGGCCACTTCCACCTGTCAGTGCCCTACCGCTGCTCCTTACCTTTGCTATAACCTCTGCCGTTTGTTTGAAGTCCTCGCATCCGCCCATTCCCGTCTTTGCGAGGAACTCGTCAACGAGACGAATACCGATGTTGAAGCCCCTACGTACACAACAGTGCCCTAACCTCAAAATTGCATGCGTGTGTACGTGTCGGCATTGCCTCGAGCGCAGGACGCCCCTCCCAGTACACTTTCCCCGAAACAGAATATGAACAGCAGCGTCAAAGTGGCTGATTCGCACGCGAGAAGAACAATATACTTGCACAAAAGGGCTGCGAAGACGCAACTGAATAGCTACTCTCCCCCTGGGGAAGCTGCACCTCCTGGCGCACCGTAGAACTGCGGACAGGAAGCAGCAGTACCACTACGAACTGCAATAGTAGCAGCCATCCGCCCCCGACGTACACGGTGGGCGACAGGCAAATACTTCGTGTCTCATTAAGCTGCTTATCAACAGTGGCCAGCCACGAAAGACCCGGATGTCTGTGAACAGGGAGCTTCTGCCAGCTGACTGCAAGGTTCGCACCAAACCCCGCAGACATCTCATACGCAGTTTACAAGCGTGTCGCCGTTCGCCTTCTTTCTGCGTGTTTTACTGCGCCCACTGGCAGCATACACTTTTACGCTTCATAGCACGAGCGCTTATACGGCGGACGAAATACAAAAAAGAGACCTATCCGAAGCGGACTGTCGAAAAACACGCGCGCGGACCTCTTCCGCGCGCATTGGCTCAGAAGAGTCAACGACCGCTCCGGAAAAAGATGGGGCATACAGAATTTTGACCAGGAAGAAATTGATGGATTTACATATACACGTGTAAATATATATATATATATATATATATGCGTATGTACATGCACGTGGTGCAAGACTCACACGTGTGAGCCACACACAGTTCCACATACATCCTACAATCCGGCTCGGTGTATACAAGAGAAATGCATTTGGCGACGAAATGGTTTCTGCTGAACTAAGCGGTCGAGATGCGACTCCCTCAGTTCAGCACGCAACACAGCTGCTCCTCGCCTAAAACCTGCTCTACACAGGTACCTTCCCCGATGGGCAGCCTGGCATAGACTCATTAAACTCATTACGGACCTACGCGGGAGTTCGCTCCTGCGAAATTCGACACGGCTCGCTGAACAGCTGACACGACCAGTGGCAGCGTGCATTCGTGAAGCACGCGCGTCCGAGAAAAGGCGTGGTCAGGCCCTGCAATGGCGCGAGACCCAAGGCGCTCCTACGCCGTGCGTGCATTTGGCAACAACTAACGTCAGAAAAGGATGGCCCCACCAAGAAAGTCGCTTCGCCTTCCCAGAAGACGCGACAACGACCCCAAAACGCGCACGTCTAGCAAGGCAGGGCGCAGCCTCTGCTCTGTTGCGCAGTTCGTACCGTAGGGCAGCGACGGAGTATGCTTAAGCTAAGGTCGCTCTTAAGGCGAAACAACGTGCTTCTACATATATTTATATATGTATGCATATTCGGAAATATATGTACGGAGAATTATACACATGGATGTATTTACGTGTACGGATGCGTATGCACCTCCTGCAGGAACGTGGCTCCGTCTTTAGCTTCACCACAGTCACAGCACAGCGGCCCTACCGCAACGTGCTTGTCTGCTGTAGCACTGCAGTTCAACATATTTTTCAGTTTTTCGGATGAAGGGCGGGTGCGGCAGTGTACTTCCAGCGTACTGCCCTGATGCAGCATCTCAACCCAATCATGTCACCTAGCCTTCCCTGGCGCAGGGGCAGCTGCTGCACGACTCTTCCACGAGATCACGTCGCTAGCAGTATCCCGTTCATAGTGACACCTTACTAGACGTAGATGGCGCAGTCGGTAGGTGTGTCATGTTGGACAAATATATAACAAAGATAACTATGCAGGACCGTAATCGGGCACACTCCACATATACGTTAACTCGTTGTCGTTCACTTAGAATCATAGTGTCGCTTGAGTGCAGAACGACGCGTGTTCTATGAAATGCGTGAGGGTAGGAATCCTGCGAGTTGAGCGGGAAACAGACGGGTACATAGTGGCACAACATGCAAAGCAGCAAAAGCATCTGGCCTACATCTTCTCCAGCTGCGCATTGATGAGGTCCACCTGTTCGAAATCCTTGAGTAGCTGCGTGACGAGGGTGCCATAAGTCAGCGAGAGCAGCTCGGAGTTCTGAGATGCAACAGAAACGGCACAAGTTTCGGGATCCTCAAAAATTCCACAGTTTTGTATTTCCTGCTTCTGCGTGGGACGCCTCGAACTACACACACGTCGAATCGTAAAGAGGACTCGCCTCATGTCTCGCACTCATACCGCAGTCCAACAAGCCGGCGCTGTGAAAGAGATGCACGCGCCACGGCCTTCCTGCCCACCAATAAGCGGGACGGGCACCAAGGCGAACGTGCTGAAGAATATGCGTTGGTGACTTTCCCGTGCAAAGGTACTTCCGCGTAACAAAAGAGGGACGCACGATTATCTGCGCATACGAATGTGTGTGCAGATCTGTGTAAGATCCATACGTATCGGGGCCAGGATCCTCTTGACCGTCACAGACCCGCTAACGTTCCAACAGAGGTGATTCACCACGCGGCCAGCAGGACAGGCGGGGGTGATCAGATTCCCAAAGAAAAAGGTACGACGTTCGCCAAAAGATAACGAAAGAGGACAGCCGCGCCCATGTATACATATGTTTCTGCTCTGAGATCACTTTGCCATCGGGGTGAAGTGAGAGAATCCACATACGTAGCCGACCTCGTGCCCACACATCGCACCTCCTCCCGACGCCTTATCGTATTACGTCAGAAAGCACGTTCTGGTGTCTGGACATAAGAAACACCTGTCAGAATCCGTCACGTCATAAGACGGAGTCAGGTTGTACACACCACAGCTACTACACCTCAAGCATGGTTAGACGTTGTTCACCTGCACCTGACGGCCCAAGAACAATCACCAGCAAGCCTCTTGTCTGCGCGCACCGCTACCGAACCTCGTGTGATCAGAGCTTCGCCAGCGGCGACTGATAGCCCCGCAACGCAACTTTCGTCGACCCATTCAAAGCGACACAGAGGCAGGCACACTACCGTCGAAGACAAGGTATGCACATGGAAAGATTACGTGTGTATAAAGTGTGCTGTCATATGGTAGAGACACGCACACCCGCCATAGCATACAAACAAACATGTGTATACATACAGACCTATATGCACACGTACTCACGTACGGTACGCACGTACAAACATGCACAGGCCTATCGAGCACGCACACGCGGCTGTCTACTTTGCACAGGCAGTAACGTAGAGACGGGCCATGAGCATGTGCATCCTCTCGTGTCGACGTGCAGGCAGTGATCTCTATATGTATGTACCCGCGTGTGCACTATAAGCCGGCGTGTGCATGCTGTGTACACCTTGGGAGTGTAATTTGGTCGAGCCTCACCACCTTCTCCATGCGCTGGGAGAGCACCTCCCACTGGCGTTGATATTTATCCTTAGACATGTTGAGTAGAACTCGAACGTTGTCACAGAGTTCGATCCACGGCTACTGCGAGAGGAAAAGGGGGAGTCGTATCACTTTAAACAAAGGCGGCACACACAGGGACCATTCAAATCCTGCACCTTTTACCAAGGATGCGGTGACCTTGGCTAGAGGAGGCATGTGCTTTGAAGCCTATCAGACACTAAAAAACGGCGAGTTGCCCCTTACTACAACTGCACCTCAGTAGGATTAAACGAAAAGTACAAAGGGTACCACATGTCGCTCGACCTCTGCAGACACGCTAGGCCAGTTAAAGCAGGAGTCCTACGCTCGGCATCCACGTTTTTGTACAAATTTCTTCCCACGTCTCTCCTATTTTACAGAAAGACGTACCCACGTGTGCCGATTGCGTGAGAAGAATACGCACACGTGTGACAATCATAACAAAATGACACGGCTGAACACGAATCTCGGCGGATATCTAAGGGCGGCCTCACGTTTATTCAAGGTTATGAGAATGAGCAGGGGTAGAGGTAAGTCGGTTACGCGAGCCCGGTAATATACACAATTTTGCTCTGTTCTCAAGTGTGAAAGCTCGCGTAAGCCTCCGTTTATACACACATAGAGGCATAGTACAATTTGTATGTTCAAAGTGTACGCACGCAGATTTGGGGGACAGCAGTGTCCCATACGCGGGTAGTCTATGCAGGAGCAAAGCGTCTTCTGGGCGGTCGAAGTTACACGCCAACCTCCTAAGAGTGCCGTTCTCTTGTGGACTGAGAGCCGCCGGAAACCTGTCGACGAAAAACGGGAATCAGACACATCCAACTAAACCAACGGACGAAATGCCTCTCCGTACCAGCTTCTAGAAGAGAGGAATGTTTGCGAAGCAAGAATCAGGCGTACACAAAAGGCAGCTTCGCCCGATGCGCAGGACGAAGGAACGCGCGTTCCTGTCAGCTCAAGCACACCGCGACATTGGGCCATAAGGAATATCAGGAAAACAGTCACAGACAGTAGACTTCGTAGCCGCGGAGGAGACTCGCCCACTGTGAATCAGCTGTCTGCCTGAAACTGGCAGTAGACGAAGACACAAGCACACGTGTAGAACGACTGCAGACATCCATAGGTTCACATATGCATATCGTCGTGAATCCGTGAGTGCTCGAGGAGTAGCTGTACATAAGTAGATTTTGCATCAAAGGAAGTTCCACGCATACGGACGTCTACGTTCAAATATATATATTGTAGATATATTGTCTACTGGTTAGCATCGTTGCACGTCTACTGCTACCGTACACGCCGTTCACGGCCCGCAAAAGACACACCTCGTGTGAGTGCTAATGGTGGAAAAGAGTGGCGGAGACAGGGAAGGTTTTATTACGTCGTATCTGTGAAGAGACCCCGGCTGACCAGTGTGCAGACGTATACAGCCTGGGCGGCAAGACGGTATTCTTGAGCAGGAAGAAGCGAATCGGTAGAGGGCCGACGCCGGAAACAGCGAGCAGCAGAAGAGTCAACTGATACACGAGAGAGGAAGGTATAAATTTAACGCAGAAACATCGTCGAGTTGGAGACGATGCGCGTGTCACACTAACCGGTACCAAAGTGCCACCGCTTCTATTATAAGTTCACGTCGAAAGTGTTGGGGGGAAGTACGGAAGATTTCTAAGGTGTTTTCGACGTAATTTCACGGCCTGGATTGCAAGGTACAACGCCCGTGGCTACTTTACTACTACCTGTCACGGCGGTAGTGTTGGACTGCATGCGTCGTTGCACAGCGTGTTTAGTATGGAACACCGCTTCGCTCACGACCGTGACATCACACTGTCGAAGCGGTTTGAATTACGACGCTGGAAATGTACGAAACCACAAAATGTCGCCAGGGTTCGAAGGATCGCTTCCGTGTGTGCCCATAATCATCTACGTAATGTGCTCAAGTCCTGGGCTGGCGCTCTCTATACAGGTCTCCCTGTCGGGCTGCTGTTGACAGCCCGCCTTCAACAGAGTACACATCATACTAAAGCATTTTGATATTACTGTCACAGTCATACACTTGTTACAGATCAACACTGTTGTGCATTCACACTCGCAAGTTTTCACTCGTCGCTCACAAACGTACAGTGTTCCTCACGTGGACATTTATATATAGAGATACAGATATAAACAACCTGCCTCCATGCAGTGACTACGTATGAATACAACGTTCACCACCGACCGCCAGCGTTAACTGCAAGGTCATATCGTAGTGTATCCGTGGACACTTACGACGAGGCTGTTGACGTGTCGGGGTTTGCTCATATACTGGTGTTGTACAGGTTGTGCGCAGCTGAAACTTTCCTTTTTTTCTTTTTGTAGACACAGAGGCACGTGCTGGTAGATTCACAATTCGCATTTACGGTGTGTGCAACATCACCGGGTACGCTGAAAAAAATATCTCCAACAGACGTCACGCCGGAAGCACCGCGGACATGTATGTATATATATAATATAGTTTTACCCCGGTTTTACGACGACGGCTACTTAGAACATTAGGACGCGTGCGCGTATTTCACAGTCTTACTGAGGTGCAAGCGTAAATGCAAATTCGCGTCCATATATGTATATATATATATGTGCATACGACACTATGGAGTCTAGTTATGCAGGTAAGGTTCTGCACAAATGGGACGCCCTGCTCTTGTGTGCAAGCAGCGAGGGTGGTTCGTATATACGGATATACATGTATATATGTATGTATGCCTTGTGGCTAGCAATCACGACCGAATGAGAGTGTGGCGGAGTGTAAGTGATCTACCAAGAAGAATTGTAGTGCACGTGTCTCCTTGCATTCCAAACCAGTCTCCTTGGCGTCACACCCCGCTGAAAATTCCCTCTAACTCGTGTGTCACAGTTTTCACAAGTATACCCCTTCACATCATCTTCCGTGCGGGCGATTCGGAAGAGTGACGGAGGAATCCGTGAAGTCCCCAGATAATACGAAGTGTTGCTCGGTCGTCAGATGTTTTGATAGTGCTGTTACCGTTAGCATCCAGAACACAAACGTGTGCACCCGTACGTGCATACCGATCTTTGAATGCTCGAGGGTCTGTTCTCCGGCACCCATATACGCGTGGACACTTAGGGCGGAGCGCGAGGAAGTTTTGGGGATTAAGCTTCGCGGAATGACCCCAGTGCGACAGAGAAAAAAGAACGCTTGTCGACCGTGGAAATCAGCTTCTTGACTAACGAAGTGATCCAGGGGAGACAAAAGAACGTTATGTTGTACCCATTATGCAGAAGAGCGCATGTGCGCACGTGCACACAAGTATACGGTTTCCTGCATTCATAGCATTTCTTCATACATATTTTATATGCATCCTCCGACGCAGACTGAGCCACTGACGCCGACGGCGCGCTTTGGTTGCCTACGTGCTTTGGTGCGTAACGTATCACCCTCGAGCACAAAAATCAAGGAGCACACTTTTTTTGATTGTCTTGCCATCGCAAGTAGTCATCTCAACTAACGATGAGAAAAAAGTCAATCTATAACCAGCGGAACTCAGGCGTTTCTACGCCTGTCGTGGTTCTTCCCACCCAGGCAACGTTTCAGAAGCCGGGCTGTGTCATACAGTCCTGAGTCCTCTTGTCTTGCAGCATCCAGTGAACTGTCTGCCCCTCGAAACGCTGCATATTCTGGTAAAGGCGGTGGAAAACCTGTACAAATCTCGAAATTCTGCAAGTAGGTGTAGTTAAGGGCAGGTGACTCTGTAACAGAGAGTTCAGAGGCTGAAGCTCTTAAAGAAACGAGCGTATGTCGTTTTCACCGGACAACTGTCGGCTGCTTCTTGTGAGTACCACTCAGGCAGAGCTTCCTTCTACGGCACAGGCGTTGCCACCTTTATCAGCCTTCAACAGCGAGCTTTCGACAGAACACGAGTGAGAAAAACCTCCGTGCTTGCACCCGGCAATTATAGATATGTTATTCAGTTTAGACACGTCGGTGTTTACTGTGCAAAGATGGAGACTTCTGCGCGAGATTCTGTCTGATTCGCACGCGTACGACCTACGTCTTTGTGAATGCTGCGTCAGACGGTGTGAAGCCTTCGAAGCTCTTCCCTAAGTGGTAGTTTTAAGTGAGAACCGGACGTAGCTAGTAATTCTACGATTACCGTTCACGTATTCCGTTGTTTCACGTGAAGTTTCTGAGAAGGCGTGGGGCAAAAGTCTAGCACCGTCACATCTCCGTGTGGCTCGAATGAGAGGCACTTCCAGTCTAGTAGGGTCCACACATCGCCGCGGTTGCTCATAGAAAACACCGGTGCTGTAAACGCCTCCTGTATTCGCTCCCTTGCCACAGAATGCTCCTCACGGTGATAAGCAGGATCTGCCGGTCCTGAATCAGCAGTGTGTGCGGTTACGGGAGATTCAGAAGCGTGGCCGGCGGCCGCAGGTTGCGTGGATGGCCACAGCTGTTCGGTAAGGGGTACGCATTTTTGTTGTTCATCTTTGTTGCGCACGGTTGCTCGACGATTCTTCGTCTTGTGCAGGCAGTCGTAAATTTTCCAGTCTGACAAAGAGTACTGGAATGCGCTGTGCTCCCTGTTTGCAGGAGAAACGGTGAAGTGCCACAAAGCCAGCAGCTGGCCGTCAATGAAGTCCGCGTAATATGCTGTCACTCCCGCGCTAAACGATCCCTCCTTTTCCAGAACTGCAACTATCTCATCCCTTGGCGCGCTGTTTTCAAAATTCTCCACGGGTTCACTCCCGCCAGGAGAGGGAATCTGTGGGCTAACCACTGTTGCTTCTTCTGGCAAGCGTCTTGTAGTCGGTCTAACGGGTCCTGATCTCTGTTTGGATATAGTCCCTGTATCTATGGTCGACAGCTTCCGTGAATACAAACGTGAAAATTGCCGAACATCACGAATTTTTTCATTCTCAGAAAGTGCTGCGCCTGCACCGTGCACTCCTGGTACAGACTCAGGTGGTGAAAACCTGGAGAGAGCGGCCGGCGGTGAAACCTCATCGGACGGTTTTGTCCTGCTGTTGTTTTTTTTCTTTGCCGTTGTGGAATGACGGCACCCGTTTTCACCCCTCTGCCGAGGAGTCTTCTCAGAAGCACCAGCAACACTACCAGTGCAGAGAGCAACATCACACGGCGGCAAAGTGTCGTGACTCTTCCGATCAGCACCCACATGACTGCGAGATAAATTTCTCACCAGAGGACTACCAACCTCAGTGGTACCGCGCGTGGTCCCACTGCTCCAGTCACTCTTCCGAACAATGTGTTCTGGAGTAATGCGCGTCCTCTCAGTACTTTCAGGCGATGAAGTGGTGTTCGCTCTCTCACCCAGCGTTGCGGTACTTCGCGTGTCAAGAAGGTAGGCCTGCTTCACATGTGGGGAGGGGTCTTCTGGATCGACTGCGACCTGGTTGCAGGTGTACTGACAAGAAGGGTGCAAAAGAGACGGGCCAGTCAGCCTGCTAAATGCTCTGCGCAGAGGTCTCCGCTCTGAATCGCACGCAGCACTTGATCTGTAGACCCTTCGATTCGCAGAAGGGTGCAGGGCCTCTGGAAAGCGTATGCAACAGGACAGGGAAAGGGAAGGATGCGGCAGCGTAGAAGTACATATTGGAACACGTGGACGTATCCTACAACTCTGTGAATAGAGGACTAGTACCAACGAAGAAATGATGGCCCGGGAAGCGACGGACACTTCGGTGGATGAAGGCACGGAACGAGAGAGTTACACCATGTCATATACAGCAGTACACACTGACGAGCAACACGAGCTTTGTGTCTATTGACAGCAGACGGATTAAGGGTGACGGAGAGATGAGAGTCGAACACGAAAGTCAGCTCATTCACTTTTCGTGTATCTATATATGTATACATATTCATGCATACGTGTAGCACAATGTGACGATCAACAGCCGTAGAACCGTGTTAACTACGTGGCATCGTGGAGAAATAAATAACGAGATGTACTCACCAAAAAAAAAATCTCTCACTGCCAGTGCTGGCACCTATCTAACTGGACAGTTCCGGCACGGGAAATGGTGAACAGAAGACTCCTGCTGCTAACCGTAGTCTTGAAACGCCAGAGGTCAAACACGTAGAGCGGCCCGTGAAGTAGAGCGGAAAACGGAGAGTTAGTTCGACGCATGTGATAAGAAGAGGGGTAGGCGGGAGTGAAACAATAAGTAACAGATATACAGTTAAATCGAGATCAAGGTATTCAGTCCACCCTGAAGTCCGAGTGGCCGCTGTCAGAGTAGTCGAGGACCAACCACGGATAAAACGGGAGACAGAAAGCAAGATCCTAGGAATGTCCGCATTTGTGAATACGCTGTAGACGCATAACGGACGTGCCTAAAGCCGTACGCGGCAGTGACTTCTGGCAGACGTGTGCTCCTAAATGCAATCGTTTCACGGTGAGAGTCTTGGTACAAGGATGATCGCCGTAGTGCGGTTCTGTGGAACGGAAAGCAATTACGAAGAGTAACATCAACACTCTGCTCGTGGCAAGGGGCTGCAGAGGCATAATGTAATGTTGTTGGTGGTCACTGTCGTAACAGTAGACTTTAGAGTAGATAGAGTAGGACTGGCGTACCTGCACGCAATAATAACCCAAACCTTCACAAAGCTGGTGCTGGCGTTCGACAAGCGAGGCGATATTGTACGTTTACTTTATTCGTTTTGGAATACATGGAACTACACTGAGCTAAATGCATCCCACTAGGCGGGGTTACTTCTCAAGAATCCTTCTCTTCAGGTGGGACAGGATGTCGGAAACACATCCAACATCGCTTCCACAGGTGTGTCTCGAGAGCTTTTACTCTGGTGGGCTTCCACCATGCAGCGCCGGTTCGCCGCCATCTGGACAGCACGGCGGCGTTACCTGTTAACCTACACCACGCGCACTATTCGACCGGCAAACGTCTACTTCATTACGCTGAACTGCAGTTTCGGTGCACACCCCGTGCAGCCCTAAAGTTCTTCGAATGGTGCATTCACGGCAGCAAGAGCAGACAAGGTTTACAGGGGACACTGAGGGTGTATGTATATATGAGAGTACGCGTGGATATAGTTAAAAGCGAGACGACAATAGTAGTGGATCTGATTTACGAGGAACACCGAACGTGTACGTGTACGGGGGAATGTACGTAGATCCACTCCAAATCGAGACGACACTAGTAGTGTCGCATGCGCTGACAATGCAGCGCTGGCAAGAGTAAACGCCACAGATACACGCAGCACTTGCAAGATGCAAACACACTTGACTGTGTTCAAATGTAGGCGAGTCTGTACGTACACGTGCGTGCTAATTTTGGACGAATACTACCGTACACTCGCCACTATACTCAGCATTGGCCGTACGCGTCTCTACCACTCCTCACCTGAATGCCACCGCTTACGTGCAGCAGCCACTGCGCATACATAAACAGCTGTCGCCCTTTTCTCGGCATCGCACACACATCCTAAAATTCTTCTAAGCGAGTCTGCCTGTACACACACGTATACACGCGCACTGTTTTCTCTACCGCCGCAGCACGCTTGAACCGAAGAGGTGGGAGATCCGTGTTTATAACCACATATGCTGTGTATTTTGGAACAAGTACGTGTATTTGTGTATCAATATATATATATATATAAACACGAGTGTATTTGGTGCGCGTTCACGACGTGTTCCTTCCAGCCGTCTCGGTGAGTCGTTCAGGTCAGATCCTGGCCCCCGCATCCTGTATATAAATTGTCGAACTAGAAGGTTGACCTACCTGTCGGCATCCTGTGTGTCTGTTTCACTTATTCACGTGGATGTACTTATATACATGTGTGCCTTTCGGCGTCTGGTCCGCTTGATAGGAAATTTCCTGCCTAGCGCGAAGACATCCCTTTCTGTTGCATATCTTGCGCCGGCTTATTGTTATTTACCTGCCCGGGGCGTATTAATATGTTGCGAGGAAATGCCTTCTTTTCCATATTCAAAGGTGATCACGGAGGCTTCAACCGACTGGCAAACGACGACAGAGTTTTTGATGTCTCTGTTTTCTGGTGTATAACTTTCGACGGAGACGTCCCGATCAAGGGGGCCATCGCTTCTGTAGACGAAATCACATTTTGGTGTTGTTTTGTTCAGGTGCTCTGCTTCACAGAACTTCAATCTCGTATACAACTGCTGTGCGTCTCCTGGCACTCTTTCATCTTTCCTCTTGTAAGTATTTCGACTGCTGCTCCTCGTGCAACTGTCCCCGATCTTGCTGCTGCTGCTGCTGGTTTTGCTGCTCATGACTCGGTTACTGTTCCTCTGGGATCCACTCCGTTGCCGCTGGAGACGCTGCATAGCGGAAGCGGCCTTCTCCTGGTCAAATTTCCAGACTGTGACAACGACCTCACTGCCGGCGGACTCCTTACTCATGGTTGCGAGGTGTGTTGGTGAGAAAGACATGCGAAAGACACAGTTGTTCTGTTCTGGCCGCAGTTCCTGGAGGCACCAGAAACCTCTAGCGCAAGAACCCCAGATCTTCACAACCCCCGCAATATCGAGAGAAGCCAGGAAGTATTCGGTTATTTCTTTCCAGTTCATTACGTGCCGGACTTTCTGAATCGGGGCATCGTGCGCGTGGAGAGTACAAATGCTTGCGCCGTCCCGGATGTCCCAGAACTTGATCGTTTTACTTCGCTTCACAAGCCACGTCACAATGTGTCGGCAGCTCTGCTGACAACGAGAACGAAACGAAAGTTTATTCGCACCGCACTCGAAACACTCACTGCTACGGTGGCATTGATTCCTGACCCTGTCACAACAGCTAGGAGTTTTGCAAGCACCCAGCTGGCACGAAAAAAGTGTCGTTTTCGACATCAAACTGAGGGGGGTTTTCGTTCCCGCATCAGGAAACCCGTGGCACCGTCTGTTACGCCTGGAACTAGAAGAAGTGTACACTGTGTACTTGTCGGGGGCAAGACCGTGTGAAGGCGAAACGCGTTCTTGCGCAGAACGAGAAGTCTGACTGCGAGGAAGCGGGAGAGGAGACATCGAGTTCATTTCATCGAAGGGCAGATATTGTGAACAATCTTGTGAGCAAAGTTGAGTCTGCGTCGACGAACGACTATTTCCTGTGGAAGTCAACGTGGTAATGTGGGTGCATACTTGACCACCTCGGAGAGCTCTATTATAACCTGCGTAACCAGCAGTAGACTTTCCACTTCTACAGCGGTGCGCGCAGACCTCGGAACAGTGTCTATTCTTTGTACTGTTGGGAGGTTGGTGGCCTTCATGGGGATTTCTACCTGAAGGGTCTGAGACTCCTACTCCCGTAATATCACATGTGCATTCGCTGCAGAATTTGTCTGCAGCTGGAATGAACTGGCAGCTGCGTCGAAGTGCTCGGAGAGAGTTCTCGAAAAGACTACTCTTAGAGAAAAGTGGAGTCTTTCCAGTGTCATTATCGAAGCAATTTGCGTAGTTCAGAGGCACCTGACAAGGTAGTGTACGCTCAGCTACTGGATCCACTACGGAGGTGCAGCATGTAGGAGAGAACCAGTAATTTGTTGAGGAGGGAGACTCTGAAGCCGTATTGTCTCTATGTTCCGCACATGAAAATTCACAGCCCCACTGGAGAGGGAATCCTTCTGCACAAGGGCGTTTCCCGTTGTCATAAAAAGGATCGATTGTGCGGGAGGACGTGCTCGCCTCACACAAACCTGCAGTTGGTGTAGCCGCTGCATTTGGCCGGCAGGAACACTCTGCTGCAAACCTGTGTACAGTGTCCGGATGATTACCGCACACAACTCTCTTGTTGGCGTCAGTGCTCCTCGCGGCTCCAGAAGGCACGTCAACTTCACCAGAAATTCGAGTTCCTTCTGAGGAAGGACTTTCTATGAACGCTCTCTCTGCTGCGTAGTCGAAGCACTTTACGCTCCCACAGCAACGATTTCCCGCCCAACAAAAGTCTATGTCTTCACACGTGTCCATAGCGGGCGTGAGCTCCCGGTGTTGAATTTTGTACAGCAATTGCAGGGATTCCGAGTGGAACACAAATAGAGCCGTTTTCGTTAGGAACGTGAAGTGATCATTTCGCAGCGACACGTCCAACGGCATGTTATTGCCCACAAACGCTGCGGCGCCCTCTCCCTCTTCTAAAGGTGCACAGAGGGTCGTTACAAACGTACCGTCACTCAAACGATACACGTACACTTGGTGTTCAAGATGAAGGAACACCTTGCTCCTTCCAATGACAACGCTGCTCGCTCTGGTGTAACACGTGCTCCTACCAGTGCTGTTTCTCGTGCTGCGGGTGGGGTTAGTTGCACTGAAGTCACTGTCAGAAACTCGGTTGTTGGTTTTGCAGTTACGGTTGCTCCACCGTTTGTTTCTGCATTCTGCAAGGTCAACGCGCCAAAGTTCCTTTCCCACGTCCACGTCTAGACACTGCAGGACTCTGCCGTTCTCCCAAAGAAGTCTGGTGCAATCTGTCGTCATGGCGAGAGATCCTTCGTACGTGTTGGAGACGGGGGGAAGGAGAAGACGGGGAAACCGCCGTTGCTCTGCCTTTCCTCGTTTCAAATTTGATATAAAACGGGCGATTTTGATGTAGAGACTTCTCCAATCATTATCGCCAGTGAACGCGACATAATTTTCGTACTTGCGCCCAAACGTTCTGTTTACAAACTCTCTCCACAAAGGCTGTAAGCCCAACGTGCACAGGGAATGCCAACACGTACAGGTAGACAGAAGATTGTTCACATCGACCGGATAAAGAAATGAGGCAAGCTGGAACAAAATTGCAGCTGGAAAGGAGGAAAACACTTCGTTGAATGACGCTGCGGAGAGGGGAGTTGTGGAACGCGAGGTGAGGATCGAAGAGGGGACAGGAGCACAGAGAGAAGAGGACGACACGGAGAGGGGGTAAGGGAGCAGAGAGGGAAGCGCAGAAGTAGAACATGGAAAGAAGGATGAAAATTTTGACGTAGTTGATGAAGCGGTACCGAATGAAGGCGCTGTGCTAGAAGATGACATAAGGGAGGAAGCGACCGGCAGCCTCGCGGATGAAGGTAATGTTAAAGAAGGGCTTGAAAGCGGAAAGACGGAAACAGCAGATTCAGCTGAAGGCTTCGACGGCTTACGCTGCCCTCGGGGAGCGGAACGCAAGACGGGAAGCTCCATGGTGGTACAGCTAACAAGAAGAGGCCCGAATACCTGATACAGCTGAACTCGCACGGCCACTCACATGTAGAGAACAAGAAGTGTCGGAGGACTTCACTGCACCTTTTTTCCCTTTTACGTCCTTTTATGAACCCCTGCTTTATCTCTCATCATCTCGGCGGCGTGTAAGCCGTGGTCACGCCCTTGATGCAAGAAGAGTTTAGTTCAAGCGCCATTCGGAGCCAAGGCAGGCATAAACCCAGTCCAATATCAAGAAGCAGGTGACTACGCGGTGTTACCTTTTGGCACTGAGAAGACGACGTGATTCTTTTGGAAAGACGAAAGTTCTCGACATCCTGTAGACTGCGCGCGCAATGCAGAAGCCATGTGTGACACTACAGAAATATTTCCGAAACTTCCTGCCTCAAATGAGGGACGTCACGGATACAATTAACCACCCATGAGTGACCCGCTGGAACATATTGAATACAGCGAATTCGACTGGAAAAGTTGCAGGTGCAAGGGTTGCACACCTCGTCTCGTCACCTCCGCCTGTCTGTTGCGTGGACAGGCGAACGCCTTCTTAAACAGTCGGCGACCGTGGTGCCATGGAAAAAGGTGACAGTAACGGCAAACGGTGCGTAGTTGCGGTTCCGGATTAATTCTTCGCATCGCGTACGAATTACGTAACAGCTACAGCGCAGTAAATGCTTGTAAAAATACTTGTTCTCAGTCTGCAATACGGATGGTACTTGTGAGTACATCGCCGAGATTATACTATCATCTCTATCCAAGGCTTTTACGTTTAACAATGTGCCGGTGGCTGGGACCAGATCCGAACGATCCAGCGAGAACAGAGGGGCGAGAATTCATCACCTTCCAAACCTCAACGACAGCTGTACTGTTTCGTTACACTGTACGTGGTGAGGACGACTAGCACGTATCTATCGCTACTTACACTCCCGCGGACGTCTTGTTACTCACTGGCTGGTAGAAATATCTGCTCAATTCCAATTAGTGTGTAAAACACTGTTTAGACCTTTGAGTACGTTGAATTAAACCAGTATCCGTTGTTCGGTAGTGGCCTGCTTGTATGAAAAGGTGGAACCCGTGGTGTTCTCAATCTAAATGAGATTGAGAAGACGTCTGTTCGCGATACCGATGCGAGACTATCACCGACGCTGCTGGATAGTGTGTTATTTGATTACATTCGTACACCTGTAGCATTTTCCACCTGCCGTGCAGATTCAGGCGAGCGTGTTGCTCTACCGGGTGACCACGGAGCGATAGAAATGGAAAAAACTCTGGTGATGTTTCAAAGAGTTAGTCAAATTCGCAAACAAAAATAAGATCGGGGTAATGCCAATGAGCTTGCGTGTCATCTCACGCATTTGCCAAGATAATAGACAAAAAAGTGAACGTGTCAAGCTTAACTGAATGAAAACGCTATATCAAGAGACACAGGCTTACGAGGCCCAAAAATTCTAGTCAGTGGACATAAAGTGGGCTTCACCTAGAACAAGCGAAGATGAAAACGTAGGCAGTAAAATCGTGACGCCTTCGTTAACCAATTATGTTTCAAGGAGAGGAGGCCATCGGTCGGGCCGAAAGGTTGAAAAACGAAGAGTATCTTGCAGCGCTAGAAATGGCAGCAGAACAGGTTGGCTTGTACGTGTGAGCGGAAAGCTCTGGGTCCTTGTACACGGCGCATCCGTTCCTTTTGTTCCTTTGGAAGAGACGGCTATATATGCCGTGCATTTGCATAAATTTTCCGCCGTAACGAGTGTATCTACGAGAGAACAGTTTCCTTACTTGTGTGATTACGTACCATACAAGGTTCACGTAAATTGAACAGCCAAACCCATGACAAAAGATAAGGATTTACTCCCTTCTCCTCGAGGCCGATGGAGAAGCAAGTGATAAAGGGAATTTAACACCCGGGTCGAGTTGTGAATTCGAAGGGTTTGACTCTTTTGTTGCGTCTTCCGTGATAAATACGTGACTGTCCGCCGGCAAACCCTGACACGCGCCACAGGAGATCCTGGTCCCACCTCCTACCTAATTGAGTGTTTTCACGCCATTTTTGTCCAGTTGCGACAAGAGAGGGAAGCTTCACGCTAAACAAACTTGTAGAGTAACCAGTGAAGACTTCCATTTCCCTGGCTCCCTTTCCTTCTGTGGAGTGTAGGTCTATTGTTCGGACGTCCCCGCCTACCGTCGCAGCAACTGCAGGAGTCATGTGTGCTCACGCTCGTAACTGAAATCTCGAGTCTAAATGTCTGGGCTAGCCTGTTGGACACATATTATTTGTGGCTGACCTCCGTCTAGGAGAAACTGAACCGTGCGTTAATGTGCTAGAAAATGATTTCAGGCAAAGAATACAACCCCGTGTTCTTGTTGCACGCAGTTGCTTCAGTCTTCCTTTACTTAAGTGGTTGCCAGCTGTTGCCCTATCCATCAGCGGAAGTGACCTCCGTACTATGAAGCCGATGCCTTGAGCGAGATGCTCCTATTACGCAGTCGGTGACCACCTTGAGTGCTCGTCCTGCCCCGTACCTCGAACCCATAGCTCGGTTGCGACCAACATCCCCTCATGTTACGCACCTGTATGTAACGATACGTGTGTTTCTCTACATCGGATGTGTACGGGATCATACGTAAACATCACGAGTACTGGTGCTGAACGTGCACGCTTACAGGTACGTGAACTTACGCTGGGAGGTTTGAGAATGCTGTTGTCTTGTAGAGACTATTGAATATGTATGCTGTAGTCGCTCTAAACAGGTACGCCCCCCCGTACCTACGGAGCCGTGGCCAGGTGTCTTTCTACACCAGCCAGTGCATAAGAGTGTGCACACCGTCGTGGCTAACTGCCTTCAGGTAGGTAGAGGGTTACAAATTCACCAGAACAAAATGCCCGTGTCCAGCCTCGACCCACAGCATTACAATAACGTACTCCTCCGTGTGAACAGGTACACGGATAATGTGTGCGCATGACCTGTACGTAGAAGTGCCTGTGAACCAGCCGACAACGGAGAATATACATACGTTTGTACGTGTACATCTACATATAGAAGCGTAGAACGATCGTCTTTGTAAGTATCTTCTGAAGCATCTCTTGTCGAAAAGAAAAAGAACATATATATATATATACGCGCACACAGAAGGAGAGAGAGTCATATGGATTTGAAAAGCGTGTGCTACCTTGTGTGCCTTGGGTTTTAGAGGACGGAAGAGGAAAACTTCGCACCGCAGTATACGGAAGGACAAATTTTAACCGTGAAGGGGACATCGCATGTGCCCGCGACGTCTCATCAGATGAGCTCTGTTGTTCACGCTCGCTGTCTAGCAACGCCTCGCAGCCTTTCGTTCAAAAAATCTGCACGTACGCGACTGCGTGACAGATGTCACTACACATTTGTGCGTGTGTCTGCGAGGCAGCAAGTCAGTATTTGACACGGATACACTTGAGGCGTATTCTGACACGAATTCTGAATGAACGAGTTGCCCTCCACAGTCAAATTTGTTCTTTCCAAAACAGTACGAGTCAGTCGCTGTGTCTGTGCAAAGCGGTACGGCAAGGCCGAAGCCAACAAGTCACTTGTTGCTACTCACTACGTCATGACCGTTGAACACATTCGTAGCTTTATATATTTCAAAGAAATTGTTAGCCTGCTCCGGACACGTGCGATCTTCCTTATCGTGAGAACCGAACGACCAGGTCCCAAAAATTTCAATGTGATTAATCTTCAGAACCGAGTGTTTAGTAGGAGTGACGGAAATATGCAAATAGAAGGTCCTATACGTAAGCCTGCAAATGAGCTAAGCTTTCTGTTGCGATGTCGTGCAACTACGCAAGTCTTACTCGAGAGGCATAATCGAGACCCGTAAGGGCAGCTTTCCTTCCTAAAAACAATATGTCTTTGTTGTCTGACAATCCAGTGTAGAAGACCCCGGCGCGTCCACCTGTTTATAAGAGACTAAACTGGCGTGATACTCTGTATCAGCGGGTGAGGAGAACCAGTAAAGTATAGTCGTTTCCAATACTCGATCACGATTTCAAGCATACTGCTCGATACAGGACTCAGTAGGAAAGTTTTAAGAAACGATTGAGACCAGACGGACACGCATGCTCTCACATTTGACGTCTACAGGTAATCCACGAAAATGCTTACAATATACTTATGAACTCCCAGTTACACGGTGTCAAGCGCTGTTTCACACGACGCGTTGCCGTTAAGAAACACAGGTGCTGGTATGTAACGTGCATTTGACCTTTGCACATAAATACAAATGCATACCTGCGCGCAGATGAGTGCTCGCGCGGATCAGGCATACAGGCGCGTATGCGAGCTGACAGACGTAAGTACTACCGACGCACGAGATAATACAGAAACACTGGAATACCACTGTTTCTGTTGTTCGCCATTTACTGCAGCGCTTAGCGTGCTGGCGTGTCTCCATCACATCATCTGTGGCCCCTGCCCACCAGACGGCCACTCAACAAGCCGCTGGTGTAAAGTGACCTTTTTTAACAATGGCGTTGTCGCAGTAAGCGGACTGTGACTAGAGTTGTGGTAGAAAGAAATTCTGGACGACGCTGGCACCGTGGTGAAGAGATAACGTCCCTGGAGGCCAGTCGCGCGCTCGTGCTTCTGCGTCGAACAGGGCTTCCAACCTGCTACGTCCCTCCGTTTCGCTGAGATCACCTAGCAGCTCGACACGCCGTAACTGTGGCAGCCGCCGAACAGCTGTCACTAAGACGTCCCGTCCTTCCGAAGACCTGATTATATACCGCATCAAACGTACGCATACACGTAGAATACACAAGTGTATAGATTTAACGGTGGAACGGTACACGGGAACGAGTGAACAATAAAGTAGTTTCAAGATGCAGGAAACACTTTCGAACGAGCTTACGGCTTGTACCACCGAGAGTACAGCATTACGTGCAGAAACCGGCTCCACAGCCGTGCTCTGTGCAATGAATTGAGATACATATACAACCTTTCCAGCGAAAGCAGAACGAAGGCGGCCTTACCGCAGCTCAGCCTCCAGCAACGCATCCGAAGATGCCGAGAAGCCGTCGTAGCACCTTGCGGCGCGGATTAGTGGAGCTGCATCTAGTTTGAAAAAACAGTATACAAACAAGCTCAGAGACATAGAGGACCATCTCAAGGCGCCCGTCCGTATACAGTAAACAGATAAAAGCACTTACCGGAACGCTTCCATTTCGATTAATCGCAGGACCTGCAAATTGGGCGCGGCTTGCGCCAGCAGTTCAATTACGCGGATGTCCAGCAGCATCATTTGAAAGCTTTTTAAATGATGCAGCCTCCTCACGCGTGTTTCTACGTCCAAGACGGGATCGCATTCTCGATGCAGAGTAGATCTTGCGTCCTTGTTTTTTTCTTCTTTTGCTGCCCTCACGGTGGCAGCTTCTTGAAAGGCAACCCCAGACAACAACTGCGTCCGATCGTGCTGGTGCTGCAACAACTGAGGCTGACTTTTTTGTTGCGTACCCTGTTGCTGACGCCGCTGTTCCTCCTGCAGGTGTTGCTGGCGCTGTCCTTCTAGGTGCTGCTCCTGGTGCTGCTGGTGGTCTTCCTGCCGGTTGTGATGCCCCCATCGCAGAGTGTCTACTGGGTGAGATACACGACGAACATATTCGCCTGGCTCGTGTGTTTTGAAAAATCGCCCGAGAGATCGAATCAGTAGCCGATTGAGAAATACCATTTGGTCATCATCGCTATCGGTATGTACAGCAAAGTCTTCCAACAGCGGGCAGCCCTGCAGAAGCCCACTTAAGTGAGTGAGAAAGAGACAGGCAGCAACGCCAGACTACACAGTCGACTTCTTTTAATGATGACCTTGCGGATACTGAATTCGTAGAGATGAGATCAGAGAGGGTACGCACGAGGAAAGCAGAAAGGAATCAACGGAAAACCAGCTGAAGATGCGCGCTGGATAGACCGGCCGCATCACGGTGGGAAACGCGGGGCTGCACTTCACGCAACACTCATGTTATAATTCTTGACCGTACACACCTCTGAATGGCTATAGTCGCGTTGTTACGGGTACATGTGGGCATTCACGAGCTACTGTAACTCTACTGTTCTGGTTAACAACGTTTCTGCTCTTCCTGTCTGCTACCGCGCCCCGGCAGTCTCCATCTGCGCAAATCGGCTATCCAGTCGGGTGCTTTTGGACCCACAACTATACCTATACGCGTTTGTTACCTCGTACAAAGACAGGGAACGCGTACCTGCTTGCAAGCTGTACACCTCGCCATACAGCCAGTACGCTTTTCCGTCAGACGCGAAAGGGTTCGTGTTCTGTGTCTACCTCTATAAAAACCCGTGCTCACTCGATGCAAGGAATTACGAATGAACGTACATCCGAAGATCCGTGGTAGCGCAGAGACGAACGCGTGTACGTACGCGTTCACCATAGGAACACCTGTATTTTCAGATATTTACCCACGTTTACTCGCACGTAGAATTCTGTGCAAACTCACTCGTGCACGTGCTACACTGACGCCACAGGCCAGAGCTCCATACGCACTCACGCAAAGCATTTAGCAGAAAGCGTACCCGAGGTCATGGACACTACGTTCACAAGAGGCGATTTCTACGAAGTGGAGCTTGAGGACGCGGATTTGCGGGAGAGAGATGTAGCCGCACCTGCAGGGAGATCACACATCAAAAACGATCTGCTGGGGGACGGTTTTGATAAATTAGCTCCTGTATTCTACGGTGTCATGTGTTATTCTACAATATGCAAGAGTCAAACGTCTAGATAGCAACCGCGGCTGGCACAGCCGCAGCTGCCCCGCACACGGTTAGGCCCCTGCTCTGGCTATGGCTGCCCCTTCTGCTAGCGGTGGCACATATACACACAGCTGTACACATACATACTGGGGCACAAACGTTGGCATCAACACACTACATGCGCACGTACATCTCTACAGATATGTACACATACATTCATATACGTACGTAAATACGAGACCCAGATATAGATAACGGACAGGCGCCGATACGACTGGTGACAACGGGGAAGCTGAAAGGCTTGTTTTCCTAGTGCTTGGGTCTTGGCCAGACTACGAACTGAATGGATAACGCACGGTGTCCCCTGAGCAGAATACGACCCTTTCTTTGAAGAATTTGACCTCCATAGTCGAGTGGAAGGAACAACAACAGGCTTTCCGACTTAAGTGCTTCACAGGGACCTACACGTCGCTGCCAGCAGCAGCGCACTGCCTGCAGGTCGTGTTGCTACGAGTACACAGGTGTCTCTTCCACGCTATCGACACTATCACTAGTGCTACACCAGCTCCTCAACTCTAACTATCATCGGTTCTACTACCACTACTATTACTATACTCATGCTACACCAACACCACTACTCTATCTACCACGGCCGCTACTTACACTACTACTACTACTACTACATCTCTACTGCCACTGCTACGACGGTGCTACTAGTAGTTTTGTTGTTGCCACCATCACTACCGATCTCCGTCTCTGCCAACACTACAGCACTGGTGATAAGAGACTGACTCTTATCACTACTGAGCTCCTACTGCTCTGTCACTATTGGTACCAATATCACGCTACCCCTCCTGCTCTCGTATGACTACCACTGTCATGCTCTTCCCGCTACTAATCCTACTGCTTTATGGTGATAATTGCTTGTCTAAGTAGTTCTACACTGCTCCGCCTTGCTCTACTACTACGGTACGACTACGACTACTACCATATTGTTACTGGTGCTACCACTACCAGTACCACTACTAGCACTCCTAGTACTACCAGTACTACTACTACTGCTACTACTCCTGCTACCACTACCATTACTGTGATAAAGAGTACAACTGCCACCACGTTAGTATTACACGCGGAGATGGGTCGCGTTGATTAACCTGTTGGTGTCGCAGCACGCCTTACACGAATGTAGTTGGCGTAATGTTGCAGACCTCCAGTTCGCGCAGCCGGCAGCATCCCCTTTGATCTTCACTTCTTTCTCTGTCTTCAGACATCCAGAGTGGGTCTCCAGTCTCCGTCAGCACCGTACGGGAACGGCCTGTCACGCGACTGCTGTAGGTGTCCTGCCCCTCGCAGCACGAAATAGGTGTTATGTGTGTGCAGAATCTCCCTGCAGTTGTATCACTTTTTGAAAGAGGTGACCTGCAGTGCTCACCTTGTCTGGTGTCGTAGCCGTGCTGCTCTCTCGCTTGCCCAGTACCCCCTGCGGACTGCGGATTCTCAGCCCCTACTGAAGAAACGCCCTGCTGCGGGAGGCCACAATGGAGCTGCTCTTGCGCACGCTGTCCCTGGTGCTGGCGTGGGCGCTGTTGGAGCATTCGAGAACCCTCTCCCGCTGAAAAAACTATGTTACTCTGTGCTGCAATGTTGCTACCGATGCTACTGGGCCTCGTTACTTCGTCGTCCTCCTCCAGCAAAAAAAGTCGAGCCAAAGGTGCTACCCGAAACAAACCTTTCCTTCTCGAGACGTCTATAGCCAGGGTTTCGAGGTTGCGTGCGTTTGCTAGCAGCAGCTGCAGAGCCCTCCTAGGCAGCCAGTACAGCGTTCTTTCTTCATCGTTCTCCTGCTGCGCTGCTGCCGCGTATCCTTCTGCAAAAAGGCCAGCGCTTTTTTCTTTCAACAAAGTATGCCCAGCACCAGCATTCCCAGGAACAGCAGTTTCATCGCGAGTAGTAGCAGCAGCAGCATTCGCCGGTATCCAACTGCGCTCTGAAGACGGAGGACCTGCGCACTTGTCTGACGATGGTGGTGGAGCTGCTGGTGGAATAGAGCGTGCTAAAGGGCTGCTGTCCTCTGTCAATAGCAAGACTGTACAGCCCCCCTTTACTTCGGAGATGTCCCTGTGTCTGCTGCTACTCTGATGCAGTTGCTGCATGTATCTGAGGACTGCGGGAGTCGCAGAAGCAGCCGCGGCAAATCGTAAAGAGTCAGCCAACATCGCTTCCCAGCCGCCACCCCCCTCATGTGCTGGCTCTGCACCATACTCCTGCAGTCGAGCACGTTTCCGCGGTGTTTCAGTGAAGGCACTTTCCCCAGCACTTGCTGTTGCCGCCGCTTCTCTCTCTTCCGCTGCCGCTGCACGCGTGCGCCCTCCTAAACCATCCTCCGCGGAAGTTTCTGCTGGTATCTCTCTAGCTTCCGCTGTTCCTGCGGTTGGTGTGAGTACTGCCTCATAACTGTCGCCGCCCTTTGCTGCGGTTCTTCTGACATAGTCTTCCCTTTCCCTCCTTTCTCGCCATCCACCTCCATTTGGGCTCTTCTTTCTCAGTCGCCACGACTGCAGTTGCTTCTCCTCCTCCTCGTGCTGCAAACAATGCTGCTTGGGCCACTGCAGGCGCTGGCCTTCCTCTTCAGAGTGATGCTCCTTCTGCTGCGGCGAATGTCCTTGGTGTTGCAAGCTCTGCTGCGGGTGCTGCTGTACTGCTTTCTGCTGCTGTTGGCGGCGTTGATGAAGGGAGGCATTCCAGGAGAAGCTTCCTTCGTCGACTCCACGGATCCGCAAGTTTTTCAGAGAGCGAGCATTCAGCAGCAGAAGCAATGCCAGCAGTGGCGAGGGAGGGGTAAGCGCAGGGGCAGCAATATCAGCACTTTGCAACCGAGACAAATGCAAGAAAGAAACTGGAATGCAACAGCAGGAGCAAGCTCCCCCCACAAGCACGGCACTGGGGTGGCTGCTGGATGAAGTGTTGCTGAGCCAGCTGTACCCCGTATACGCACTTGCGGTGTCACCAGCTCTATCTAAGGCGCTGCTGCTACTGTCGGTGCCGGCGCTGCTCCCGCTGAGCCTCCTGGTGGCGGGAGAGGTGGTACTCCTACTGCTGCGTGCGGCACTGCTGCTGCTGCGACTTGTCTCCCTGTTGCACCCTATGTGGATCACTCCCGAACCCGCGGTAAGTTCTCTACCACCCCTCCACTGTTCCTCGATCCTTTCGGCGCAGCTTCTGGTGGTGCTTCTGCTGTAGTTTCTATTTATCGGGGAGCTGCTGGTGGGACCACTATGAAGAGGGAAAAAGGAGACGCACTTTGTCTTCACCTCAGTGAGGAATGCCTCGAACGCGTGTCCAGGCGGAGGCACTACCAGGTGTTTGACGAAGGGTAGGCGGAGGGCTGCTGCATATAGTCGCCTTGTGAGAGGCAGGAAGGAGAGCAGCTGCTCCTGAAGGGTGAGAAACGACAGAAGGAGAAGCAACAGCTTGTCGTCGAGTAGCAGCAGCGTATCGCACTCCGACTGTGCGGCACCAGCAGCAGGAGACCGACGGCAGGGACAGCTGCCGCTCCAAAGCTGGGGAGGCCGCACGGGTCGCGTAGATCTAATAGCAGGAGGACGAAAAACAGAAGCAGAAGAAGTAAAGTGAGAAGAGAGACCTGGAAACTCAGAAAAAGAAGAAGAAGGGGAGAAGGCAGAAGGGCTTGTTGGTGACGTCCAAGAAGTCGCGGAGATGCGCGAATGAGACAAAGCCACCGAGTGTGTAGCAGGAACAGCAGCGCGCTCAGCGGGAGGCGGTAGTGATTCAAGGCCGAGACCAGGGGTCAGTACTGCGGAGAGAGGAGCCGCAGTTGCAGCACGCTGATCGTCAGGTATTGCAGCTGCAAGAAGAGGAGTAGCAGCAGCTATGTCGGTTTTGTCGACGAGCCCAGTAGGTGAAGCCCTGACTTCCGTCGCAGCAAGAGCCGCTGCTGTACGTGAGGGAGGGGACGCTGTTTCTGCGCAAACAGGCGCTATTGCTGTAGCGGCGGGAGCAACAAGCGAAGTATCTGCTGCAGCACCAACAGCAGGCGCACACGCCAGGGGGGCTGCAGCAGCAGCAGCGTCTCCTGCAGAGGACAACGCAGCAGGCCTCGACGGAGCAGCAGCCAATGAAGTAAAAGCGCTACTCGCCACGGCAGCTGCAGGCACGGTTGCTGCAGCAGTGCTCCCCATCTTGAAAGCAGCACGGCATGTGGTGCGGCGACAGGATGTAGGGAGCAGCGGCGGTTGCGAGTGCAGCAACGCCGCCGTCTCAAGAATCTGTGTGGGCGTACTGGCCGCAGCTGCGTGCCTTCACGTGGACATTCGGAGCGCTGTGTCAGCTGCAGTGGCTACGAGGCAGCAGCCGCAGCAGCGCGGTAAAGAAGCGGGAGGTTCTACTGAGTGAAGAACTGACGCTATCCCGTCCAAGACCGCACAGGGAAGCAAACGCTGCGCTCGCGTTGCCGTCCCGGTGGTGCACGCGCGGACAGATGCGACAAATCCGCTGCACTATGTACCCTGCTGTTACTCCCCCTGGTGCGTCTGATGGGTTGGCAACGATATGCATAATCTCTGCTGCTAGCGATGAGGCCGTTGCTGCTGCTGTCAACGGCAATGCGACCCCTGACACCGCCCATCCTGACCCTCGTGCAACTCCTCTGCTTGTCTATGCTGCTCCTCGTCATTTCCAGTGGCAGCGTGCTGCTTGTCCTGCCGCGGGAATTCCACGGCTTGCGCTTCTTGTGATTCCCCTCCTCCTCCTGCTGCCGTCGCGGGACACGTTCTCCGTGAAGCGCCCGTCGCGCTGTCGATGCTTCTCCCGCTTCTGCTCTTATTTGGCCGCCCCGCAGATGCTGTCGCGTCTCCTTCCCCGCTTTCTTTACTCCCTGTTCTTTGTCGTGTCGCCCTTGCTGCTCTCGCTGCCGCTGGTATTCCACTGCGGCCTTCTGTTGTGCCGTGGTTACGCGTGTGCGAGTGATAGTTATCGAGGAGGCGTTTTAAGTGTCGGCCTCCAGCAAACGTGGCTGGCCCTGGGAAGTGCTACCACAAGTTGCTGCAGAAACACCAGCTCCCCCTTCTCCTTCTGCTGCTCGTATTTAGCATGGAGGAGGACATCTACGTCAATGTCAGGAGAGGTTACGAAGGACGCGCGACCTCACAGACGCCTCAGCCCCCTGGTGCTAAGCTTGCGTGGTTGATCCGTCCGATATAAGAGCTGCAGAGGCATCTTCTGCCACGGTTGCGATCGCAGAGCTACGTGCCTGGCATCCGCTTCTCTCTTCCTCTACGCAGCATAAATATATAGATAGATAGATGATAGATAAACAGATAGTTAGAGATGTCACAAATTTTGCCCCTTCACACACGGTGGATTGGGGAAGAATGGTAAAGCACAGGCTGATGCCGAAAAAGAGAGACAGGATAGTGGAGCATGGGGTGCCACCCTTGCGTCTACGCGTACCTCTCCTTTCTCCGCTCTCGACAGAGGAACCCCGTAGACGACGATCGATGCCTGGTGGCTCAAATGCTGCAGTATGCACCCAACCGCACCGGGAGGCTTTGTCTACTCAGTGGAACACATCTATAGACTATACACTTATTATACGTATCTTCATAGACATATACTAATGGATCTTGTGCGATAGTTCTCTCCGTATACGTTTGCACGTATTTGAGGGCAAGTTCACAGTTTGCGGAGGCACCGTACCGCCTGCAGTGCCCGTAGAGCTCCAGCTGTTTCTCCGCTACCGCTGCAGACAATTACGCGTAAACGCCGCTTCTAAATCTGCGCAGGCCGCCACAGTGGCAACGAGAACGCACTGTCATTCCAGTCTCGCACACAGAAACGGATCTGTTCGCGCGCATATATGTTTCTATCTGTTCTACCGCACATGTACATACAGCCTGCATAGGCATACGTGAGTGATATCGATCTTTACTGGAAGTGGTAGAGGTCTCTGTGGGTCGCGCATACAAGCGAAAAAGAGGCCGTTGTATACATGAGATTGCAAAAGGACGGGATACGGAGACCTGGTGCGGCCCCTGCTGCTGTGCGGACCATCGCTCGCTGGCAGCTCAGCGGCACCGGCCGGCACCGCTGCTGTCGCCGCGGGTGCATGCAGTTGCGAAGACACTGCGGTGCATGTGAAAGAATTCTAGAGGACCAAAATATTTTTTGTGATTTTGTCGTACGTAGTCTGTTGCTGAGAACATGAAATTTTGCGCCGTCGTACGTCTTACCGGTGGCCTTCCTTGGTGAGACAATAACAGTGACGTCTTCCAGCCGGAATTTTTTCGGAGGAAGGAGAAATGATAAATGCGTCTCTGCCCCGTGGTCGCCTGCCGTGAATAACGAATACGTTTGCGAACTTCTAGCGTGGCTGCCTGAATGAGGTACAGCTACGATATGCTGTGACAGTTGCAGCCGCTGGTACAACAGGAGTCGTAGTAGGGGAAGCAGGAGCCACACGGCAGGGATAGTAGATGTTCGTGCGCAACAGAAATCACGGGGGTACGGGGACTGCGCGAGTCGCAGCAGCACGAGAAAAGCACGAGCTAGGGAGTTGCCGCTTGTTGTAGGAATGAGGAGCATCGATGGCGCCTACAAATACTGATAATCGTAAACCGCAGCAGCAGCTGCTCCAGTAGCAGCAGTGGAGCGGGGGCTGCAGCAGAAGTGCAGCAGGCCTCTTCGTAGCAAAACGGGGACAGCAGCGGACCAGTTACAGCTGAAGCAACACGCACAGCAAGTGCAAAATAAGACGCAAGAGGTGGAATCCAGATGGAGTTGCCTATGACACAAGATGACGGATCGGCTCTGCGCAGGCAAACGGCAGATGCAGAGGACAGTGGAGTAGCGAGGCAGCTTGCGTGACGACTCCGTCTGCTGTCGCTTCTGCCTTGCACACTTGTGACAACAGCCGCATTTCTGCAGCTCCTCCGCGAATTTCTCTAAATCGTGACAGTCGCCGGGTACCCGGTTTTTCAGTGCTGCGGAACGCGTCTCACTGATAACCGGGGGGACTGCATGCATCGCGCGGTCTGTGGCTTCTTTTCGCAGGAGACGGCGCGTAACACAGTCACAGGACAACGGAAGAGGAGCTTGAAGGCAAGAATTCTCATTGCCGTCACCCCAGCAGAAGCAGCAGCAGCAGCAGGTGTACACAGGAACACGAGGAGCATGCAGTGCGCGTGCAGTACAAGTCGCAGCGGAATCAATAACCACGCGTGGACTAGCGGCGGAACTATCATCAGCAGCAGAGCTAGCAACAGAAGCGGAGCAGCAGCGAGATATTTCTCCTTTTCGTGAGCGAATCTCCATTTGCGAGGAAGCAGAGATCTTTGCAGCGGTGGCACACTTGGGATACCTGTGGTTGTCCCGGCCTTCGCGTTGTGCACCAGCCGTCACGTCTGGCTTTTCTGCTTTCGGTGTACTTCCTACCTCTTCCTTTCTGCTGTTCTGGTTTCCGTAAGTGTCACTGGTGGGGAACGTCTGGTCACAAGTTCTGAAATTATTGGCAGCGGTGTTGTGCTGGAGCTACTGCCGACGACCGTCCTGCGGCGGATGCTGCGTCCACATATTGCCGATATTTAGACACTTGTTTACATATCCACGTGTTCCCTGAACTGTGTCACCGCGTGTTCTTCGGCGGATGTATGAGTGTGTTTCCATAATACTGGACTTCTCTGATACCCTCGTAGCGTATTTCCTTCTGTCCTTCCCTGTTATCGCTGGGGCTGCGCGTACATTCCGGTGCGACATGGACAACTCTACGGTGCTTCATTCGATCACAGAAAATATATTAGTCTACTAAGCAGAATTCTTTTCCCCTCTGTCTTCTGTCGTCACTTGTACGTATATTTCTTGCCTTGCAGTTGTGTCCCTCTGTGTTACTCTTTGCTGCGGCGTCTCGGTGTGCTTACTGTCGGAGCCCGTTCCGTGTTTTCTTCGCATTCGATCTCCTCTCGCTGACGCATCCCCTCCTCTGGGCGTCTGTACTCTACTTTGGTGAACCCTCTGTATCCTCTATGAACTTTCTTCCACCTTTTTTTCCCACGTGTGCACGCACTTCTAACAGTTCCTCCTACTCCTGCCTTGTTACACCGTGTGGCACAGCGGGTCAGGCTTCTTCGCGGATGCTGGGGAAGCGTAAAGGTGTGCTTACGGTGTGTACGTACACTTGGCGTGTGTAGTGCTGTTCTCGCGTTAGCAGGGCTGCAAGGGTGGCTCGCGAAAGTCTTTCGCACGTTGTGGCTCTCTGAGCGAAAGCAGTGCACGTCCCCCCCCTTTTTTCTGCTGATCTCTGGTGTGTGTGAAGTGGGTTTTGCGGCTTGCTGCTACGTCATATCAAAAAGCGCTCAGATCAACGTGTTCTGTGCGAAGCGGATGCCTTCACTTTCGCCACGTATAGAGCAACTGTATATTTGGTCGGCATGTGTACACCGCATATGTGTTTGTGTCGTTTTGGCGTGTGCCTGTAGAAGTAAGGAAGGCTTTCTTTCGGGTGTGCTAAGCGGTGACCTTGCTGTCTCTTTTGATCCTCTGTAACGAGGAGAATTCTACACTGCACTGCTCTCAGACATGTTTACGTAGCGGTGTAGCATCACCGCGCGGCTTCAGATGGTGCAGCCGCGACAGCAGTCACTTCCCCTGCGGCGGCAACGGCAGGCCGAGCGGCGGCTTCTGTGGCGTCTGCAGCAGCAGTGACAGTGGCAGCGCCACGACGCGTTCCACCCCCGTGCAGGAGGGGGAGGGCGTTGCGACAAAGCAACAAACTCAGAAACGGCGACGCAGGCGCAGCAGCCCTGTTCACGCGGAGGTAGCGACAGGTCAGCTCAGGAGCGACAATAGCAGCAGCACCACATCGCAGTCGTGTTGCCTGCCACCACCTTGTTCGTAAGATCAGGAGCCGCAGCGGGACCCGAGGACGGGAGGAGCGACGTCACAGCAGCAGCCGCAAGAGAAGCAGCAGCCGGCCGCGACAAAAGAAGAAGCAGCATGCCGCCGACAAAGAAGCGAGCTTGTAGGCGCTGGCCATTTGTGCCTGAGGAACGATTTCCTGCATATCCTCGCATTGCTGCTCAGCTGCGCGCCCTGATAGCGCAGCAACGGCAACAACTGCGTGCGGAGCTGCTGCGCCGGCGCCGCCAGCCGTTGGACGCACGCAGCAGCTTCCTCCTGCTGCGACGGTTATCCAGACAGACGTCTGGTCGCGCTGTTTCTCCTCTTTCGTCTCCGCCTCCTTGCGACCCTGGTGTTCAGGCTCCTGCAGCCCTTGGTGCCTCGTCTGTTCACTCGAGTGCTGCTGCGCCTTCTGCGGGGACAGCGTCACCGGAGGAAAATCACACGGCGCACCAGGGTCAGCAGCTGCGACAGCAGCGGAGGGGACGCGATGAAGAAGAAGTGGGCGACGAACCGCCCGCGGCTGTGCGAGACACTGGAACACCACGAGGACTAGGAAGGATTGCGCCAATACGATCTGACACTGCAGCAGCAGGCAGCGACGCTAACGCTGCGCACGCAGAGGTTGTGCGGGTCACTTCGCGGGAAGCAAGCGCAGAGCAGGAGCTGTTTGTGAAAGAAGAAGAAGACGAGGAGGCAGCTGAAGGCAGCAACATTAACGTTTTAGCGGCGCCAGCAGATGATGGAGACATGCTGGACATCGCAGCTGGAAGGGAAGATGCCGCTGGAGTGCAGGTTGATGCTGCTGATGTTGATCTGACAACTGCAGTAACAGAGGACGGTTGCTACAGCAGCAGTTTCAGAGGCAACAGCAGCAGCGGCGAACAAACCAACGGCATCATCAGCAGCGGCAGCTATAGCAACAGCAGCAGCGCCGTTGAGGTGGTGGAGAAGGGTAAGCAGGAGGTGGACGAGGATCACTCGTCACTGGGGGAACAGCTGTATGCCGCTTACTGCCGAGGGAGAGGACCGCGCATCTTTCTTCCTCCTCGCTCTGAGGCAGAACGACTGTTGCGGCTGGAGTTGCTGCGGCGGCAGCTGGTGCTGAAGCGTCAGCTACGGCGGGGGCTGCTGCTGACGGTGCAGCAGGTGGATGCCCGATACCACCGCTTGATTGCCGCGAAAACACGGGAAGAACGCAGGCGAATTCGAAGGGAGGAGGAAGCAGCGCTGCAGCAGCGAGCTGAGGAGCAGCAAGAGCAGCTTGCTGTGCTTCACCAGCGCATGCAAGAGCAGCGGGTAAAGGAGAGAGCGGAGCGCGACCGGCGGCAGCAGCATGAGCGACTGATTCGGCAGCGTCTTCGTGAGAAACGCAGAAGGGCGCAAGAAGCAGAGCTTGACCAACTGTTGAATCCCTTCTTTGCCGGAAATGCTGCTGGTGGTGGTGGTTCTCCCGCTGCTTGCCTTGCTGCCGAATTGAACGCACTGGCCATGTATGTGCTCGGACCCACTGCTGCAGGTCAAGGCAGCTGCAGCGGCGCTGCAGCCGCTGCCGCGTTATGGGGTTCTGCTGGGACGGCTGGAGCAGCAGCGGGGGAGAGCAGCAGCGGCAGAAGCCGTGCTGCGCGTGGAGCTGCCACCGGAGGTGGAGAGGAGACTTCGCGACGGCACGCAGCAGGAGCAGCAGCGGCCGCACCAGGGCCATTGACTGCTTTTGGAGGGGGAGGCACGCATCAACAGCATGCAAGCTTCAGCAGCAGCGCGAAAGGAGGTGGAGTGGGACTTGCAAATGTATCAAGTGGCACGGCTTCGTTTTCCGATGCGGCTTCTGCTGCGCTGCAACAACTGCAGCAGCAGGAAGCGGGCGGTCCAGCAGGTGCTCCTGGTATGGGGGGAGGTGTCGCCATGCATGCGCCTGCTGCAGCAGCACCAGGAGTGGAAAAGAGAGGGGGCGGGCGAGACACACCGGCAACTGAAGACAATGCAGTTGCGTTTTCTGTAGCAAGAAACGACGTCGCAGGGAATTTTGCTGTTGAAGAGTCTGGATCAAGTCGTGGGGTGGCGGAGAAGAGTGGCATGACTGCAGTTACTGCCGCGTATCACCAGCAGCTCCTGCACGCCTTGCGACTTGGGGGAACGGGCGCTGCGGCAGCAGCTGCAGCTGCGGCAGGAACCGCTGCAGGAGGACTAGAAGGACCAGGACTGCATCTGTTGCTAAGAGGAAGTGGCAGCACCGGGAGAGTCGCAGCGGGAGACAGCAGCTGCGGTTACCAAGGACCCGGTTCGGAGACGTCTCCCTCCTTTCCAAGCGCTGCAGCAGCAGCAGGAGGAACCGGTCGCGGCGCTTCGGGAGGTGGACGGGCGGCTGGAGGAGGACGCGGCAGTGGAGCTGCAGGCGGCGCCGCTGGAAGGAAAGGCATGCGTGGACAGAGAAACTCTCGAGCTGCTGCTTCGTCCCGTGTGGATTTGCTGCGAGGAGCAGCAAGCGGGCATCGAGCGCATGAACAGCAGCACCGCAGCAGCAGCCGAACTGGTGCAGCAGGTGCGCAGGGGAAGGGCGCTGGCGGTCGGGGCAGCGGCAAAACAGGGGGGGGAACTCGTGGTGGAGGAGCAGGGAGAGGAGGAGGAGGAAGAGGTAGAGGTGCTCACAGCTTGGCAGCTGCACAACAGATACAAATGCAACAGCAGCAACAAATGCAAGAGCAGCTTGCGCAGGGCTACGGGGCTGGGGGACTGCGGTCTCTATCCACGGCTGTTCCTGCTCAGTGTACACACGCTGCCTCTCCTAAAAGTGGAAACATTTATATGGGCGCTTCTACACTCGGTGCTGGAGGTGCCTCTCCATCATCAGTTACCAGCAGTCCAGGAGAGGCAGAGCTCATCTCCGTCTCAGGAGGGGGGACTGCTCCTGCTGTGCAGGCGATGCAAGTGTACTTTTCGCCAGAGTCTCGAAGTGCGAGTACAGCCGCAGCAGGTGTCGCGGCTCGACAGCACCAGCAGCAGGTGGCTGCACCTTCAGGAACTAGCGGCGTCCGAGCACCAGCAAGAGGACTGCCCACATCTCTCGAGCGGTCTTCTTGCAGCTCCTCACCGGTTGCTGGGGGTTTTTCTCTGCAGCTGCAGCAGCAACAAATCCTTTTCCCCGCAGGCGTCAGTGCTTCACATATCGCGTCTCTGAGTGTTAATGCAGCAGCGCTGCAGCACACTGTCGGTTCTGCACGCATAGCAGCAGCAGGAGTTTCCCCATTGGCGTCGGCAGCAGCTGGAGGAGCACGCGGCGAGTCCACGCGCAGCAGCGGAGCGGTGACACCCGCTTTTGGATCCCCTCCGCAAGACTCTCTTGCTGTTGCTGCAGCCAGCGGACAGCAACTAGCAGGAGGAACTGATGCAGCAGTAGTAGCTGCGTTCCAGCAGCAGCACCTCGCAGCAACAGTCAGAGGAGCCGGACCTAAGGGAGGTTCAGCAGCGATTGCCGGGGGGAACAGTCCGCAGCAACAGTATCGAGGAGCCAGCCCCCCAGGAGCACCAACAGAAGGAAGTGCGCATGGAAGAAGTAACGGAGGCAATGCTGCGTCTCGCTCAAGTGCTCTGCTCTCAAGTCTGATGACGTCGCAGCTTGGGAGTGCTGCTGCTGCTGCTGCTGGCGGCTCTGCGCTGACGCCGAGTGCCGCGCTAGCAGCTGCAGCAGCCATGCGCCCACTCGTGGCTGCCGCTGGTGCACACGGCGGACTGCAGGCAAAGGGTCCTCTGCTTTTCGCGTCCGGGGGGGTCCATCCTCTTGCTGCGGCCTCTGCCAGCAGCAGCAACAATGAGGGAGTGTTAGAAAGGGGAACCGACGCACCTGTTGCTGCACTTGGAAAGATGCAGCTTCGCGGTGCAGCACCTAACACCGGCGGCAACACCAGCGGGCTGAACCACGTCGCTGCTGCTGGAGCTGCAGTAGAGAGAGCAGGAAGCGCCGAGACGGCAGCAGCTGACAGAAGTCGTGCTGCCGCACTGCTCGTTAGGCTCTCCGACGCTGTTGAGGGACAAACGCCAAGTCGAGCGGGCTCTTTTGCTGCTGCTGCCGGAGCAGGAGGCGGAGGAGGAGCCACTACCAGCGGAGCATCACCTGGTTCTGCGCTGCAGCAGCAGCAGGCAGGAGGGGACGGAAACGGCAGTTCGCGTGCATTCGGTGCAGGGTCGACTGTTGTTTCAGCAGGACTTCTTGCTGCTGCTGCTGCTTCTTCACAGCAGCACCAGCAGCACCAGCATAGCAGAGGACAAGGCGCACAGTTCCTTCCACACGCCGGTTCTTTTCAAATAGGTTCGTCTGGCACATCGCGCCCACAAGTTGGAAATATGTCGACTAGCCAGATGTCGGCAGCTCTTGCTGCCGCTGCAGCAGGAGGCGCTGCTAGTGGTGCGGGGAATGGTGCGGCGGGCGCACAGCAACAATCCTCCCAGTCAGTTTCGAGTGTACTGCACGCTGTAGCAGAGGCGGTGCGAGCAGAGCAACAGCGACAGCAGCTGCTGCAGAAACAGCAACAGCAGTTGCAGTTGCTGCAACAGCTGCAGCAGCAGCCGCAGCTGCAGCAGCAGCTGCTACAACATCAACATCAACTACAGCAGCATCCACAGCTGCATCAGCTGCTGCTCCAGCACCGCCAGCAGCAGCTCCTTCAACAGCAGCTGCAACAACAGCAGCAACAGCAAAAGGTGACACCGACCCTGCAGCTCCAGCAACAGCTACAGATGCAGCAACAGCTGCAACTTCGACAGCAACAACTTGTGCAACAGTTGCAACAGCACCAACTCCAGCTGCAGCGCCAAGACACACAGGCTTCACAGAGACAGTCTGACCAAGGACAGCAACAGCAGCAACCCTCTCCACTGCAGCAACTGCAAGCTTCATTGCCGCAATTGCTGCAGCAGCCTTCGCAGCACCACACTGAGTCTGCAGGAGAGAGCAGCGGAGCAGCTACTTCGTCCTTTTTAACACAAATAACAGAGGCTCTCCGTAAAGCAACGGCGGCACCCCCACAGCAAGCAGCAGCGCGATCTGCTACGCCGTAAGGTGCCGTACGACATTTAGGACGACGTTTCATCTATTGTGTTTATCTGACTCCAAGTCGCGTCGTTGATGTAGAAATGTGCGTCTACTTATATACGGACAAAGCTACGGATTTCCCCGTGCGAGCTGCGTTCCGAGCAAGTCAAGTGTGGACAGGTTTTGGAGTTTCCGTATTTTCTTCAAAACTATGTGTGCAACTTGTGGAACTGTATTAGCCAAATGTGGAGGAACAGAAAGATATCTACATACGTGTTTGATTTCATGTGTGTTTACTCTCTGTATATATCTATACGTCAGATACTGAAACAGGTATACACGTTTTCGTAAATCAGCATTAGCGTGCGTACGCGTGCGTGTGAATTTTTATTGATCCGCGTCTATATATAGGTACAGGCGTAGACCTTTAGGCGTGTATGCATAACTGTGTACGTGTCTGTCGTCCTAGAATGTGAAGGTTTTCGCGTTGTGTAGTGAGGGTGCCGTAAGAGACGCTCCGCGCGCAGATGTATACTTTATGTCGGACTCGCCTGTACGTGTGGACTTCTTTTTTGCACGGGGCTTTCTCCACGTGATTTCTATTGTGGTTCCGAGTGAAGTCAAAGGTGGTTGTTTGGGAGTCGCCGTATGCGCTGTTTTCGTTGTTAAGCACGACGGTGTTGTGTGCGCACTTACGCATATGCGCGTGTCTTCTCGTTCCGTGTTAACGCACTCCACAACAATGAGGTTGAGTTGTACCAGAGAACATGGCTCTGTGCTGTTCAACAGGAAGCAAGTGTCGACACCAGAATTGTATCGATGAATGCGTGCACACGATAGCTAGGCAGGGAGATAGGGGTGTGTGTAGCAGTGAGCGTGGAGTGAAGGTTGACGAATAGCTGGAGTTGGCACACACACAGCCTTATGGGTCTATTTGGAAAACTCACACACGCCAGGTGGAGTTGGACGTGGGTTCTTGTGTCTCTATGAGAAAGGCCTGCGTCAACTAGATTTGTAGACTACTATGGTGAAGCCGATGACTACGATTAAAATCCCACGTGGTTGCGCCAACGACCAACTTCACATAGATGCGCACGTGCCATCGGTGTCAGTGTGTATGGAGGTGTGCAGCTGCTGACTCCACTACTGTCAGCTCTGCCGCTGCCGCCGTGTCGTTGCTGCGGCACTCCCTTCAAAGGCGGGTGGTGTCGCAACTACTGTCGCTGCTACGCTGGCTTGTTACGACTACCACTGATATATCACACCAATCTATGGCTCCTTCCAACATCTATATGCGTAAGCGTACCAGGCACAACGTATCTTTTCAACGTGACAGCGTGGATGTGATTGGAAGTATAGAAGGTGTTCCACTCCTTCGGGGGCACCTTCCTGCAACTGAATGTAAGAAGGCGAGTTGTCAGGGTTCTGCGTAGTCACTGCTCAATGGCACGTGCATGTTCTTCTTATGTGCAACAGCCACAGTGTGGAATATAAAGAGCTTTATCAACTGACCTAAGCGGATGACTCACTCGCATGTTCCCCACAAAGCAGTGGAGTGACAAGCTGCTTTCACGGAACCGCTTATGCTTACGCGCACTTCATCGGCAGGATCGTCCTCGCTTATGCAGGGATGCGCAGCGCGTGTATACCGTGGAAAGATGCGTGTATTTCACTACACGCGCACATAGTTGTGTGCACTGGATTGTGTCGTCCTAAGCTTGCAAGCACAATATCTCGCCTCATCAGTACTCGCGTACGCATATATGAAGGTTAACAGCATATACGAAGACGGCTGCAAAAGCTGTCAGTACTTGTGGTTTCGATTCAGTGCGCTGCATCTGCATGTGTGACTCTTGGATCCTAGCGCCGCACTATTGAAGGCTCAGCACATACAAATATCAAGGTAGCCCTTCAATGCTTGCGACAGGTGTTCGTGGACTGTACGCGCCCGTGACAGCACAAACCTGTTTGTGTGGCAGGGCAGCAGGTGCCTCCTAGCATTCATTGCATTCAGCTCATTGATGCTTCCTTCAGGGGTGGCACATGTATAAAACATTACGTATGAACGTACGCATATGTATACATATGTAGGTCTATTCGTAGGGTGATTCATTGTGGAATTAACAAAGATATACAGAGGCGGTCTCTCAAACTGTTGACATCGATTCCGTGTAGTGCAGATGTTTTTAGCAGATTGTGCTAGCCCTACACTCACACGGTCAGGTGCTAATTGTGCCGGCGTGTGCGTCCTGTGTAGCTTTGTCAGTAGAGTATTAGTTGTGGCACGGCGCATACATCGTAGCCACATCACAGCCCTGTAATGTTCCTGTGTGCGCTTACTTTGTTGCCGAGATGCTCCTAACTATCGTCTAAGGAGCAGCCTGCCTGCGAGCAGGAGTGTATGCATTAGCAAGTAGCAGGACGTGACCTGCGCACACATTGCGCAGCATGTAGACATCACAGGAAACGGTGTGATGCGCAGTTGCCCGCGTATTGTCTCGAACTCATGATTCGTAGATCACGAGCGATCAGTCACAACGCCATTATGCGTAGAGATGAACGGTGTTCCTGTGTGTGAACACGAGGACACATGTAGTGTAGGGGTCTACGTTCTAAGAATGTTATCGTGGTGCGCGTAGTTAAAAGTGGCAGTAGGCGCCACAGACATGCACACTCATGTGTATCTATATAGGTGGATTACATATAGAGACTTCGTCCAGTGAAGCCTGGGGAGGGGTAGTCGTGGGCATTTTTGAGGCGAAACAAGACAGATGCTATCTCGTCGCGTACCAGATGGGGATATTCCCTTGTCAAACACAACGCTTAACGACGTTGCACTTCGCTGCGTAGGAGCCGTCACTGATTGATGTCGCGACTGCTACCACAACTAGCACGTAGGGCGAGTTAGCTGTCCGCAGGTGCTACATGAAGATTGTATACGACTTTTTTCCGTAGGGAAGGCATGGCAAGTCGCGCTTGCGTCTCGCAAGCCCACGATGCCTGCAGCGCACAATCAGTGGCCATGCACAGCCGCTTTCTGCGACTGAGTAGCCCTAAATGCCCGCACAGTGCCCTTTCTTGTTGACAACATAGAAATCTTTTCCAAGAAAGCGCGTCCGTGCATCTCGTGCGTCACCACAAAGCACGATCCTTCCTGAATCCTACTGACAACACCAACAAGTGCGACACGCAACATGTTGAAGCTCCCAAATTCCCTGAATACTAATACGAAACCTAGGTTTGTACATGACTCCGCCTGTAGGTATCCCTGTACACTCACAAAATAAGCACGTGTCCCAGTGCATAACATTAGTCTACATCTGTGGTGGCTGCACATGAACAATACCACATAACTGAATTTTGCCCCAGATGTAAAGGTAGGCAGTAAACGAGTATGCCAACACGCTACAGCGGATTCATTCAGCACAAAGAAGACAGCGTCACGTTGCTGCTTCTTTCCTCCTGTGCAGGTCTGCAGATAAAACAGGAATAAGATTCTGTTCGTCTTCAGCCCGAGCCGGAATAGATACGCCTCGAAGTGGCTGCTCCAATAAATTGCACTACTTGACCTTCCTCGGCATTATCGAGGGCAGCGTTCACGTCACATTCAAAGATAAGGACATGCAACTTCTAAGAACTGCAGCAACATCGTCGAAGTTTGGGAACCGGACCCACACTCACGCCAAAACGCAATCGCCCTTCAAAAACTTATTAGTTATCTTTCACAGCTGCGACAGCTGGGGCGGCGAGAAATTCTTCTATCTCCTTCTTGAGTTTCAGCAACTGTACGTGCGTCTGCCAGCTGCTCAGAACATCAGCGTCGACTTCCGCAGCAGTGCGATGCATTTCGTAGGTATCTTCGAGCTGCTGAAAAGGACAGGACGTATGCTTTGTTGCGAACCGACACACATATTTAACGTGCATCGGGTCACCTTCTCGAGCGTCACCATGCTGTCTTGCATAGCCTCTTTGTCGGCACGAATCTTCGCCACCGTTTGCATGTACTCGTTTACCAGTCTGTATTGGATGTTTCTCCACAAAAGAGATTGCATGCATAAGTCAGAGCAGTTGCAGTACACGAAATCAAAAAAATATGAACAGAAACAGGAGAGAGGGAATGTGCTTGTACAAGCACATCAGTTTCCATAGAAGCACCTGTGAATACTTCTTAAACTGGTCTGTGTAACTTTCTACATAAGGAGAGAAAGAGACAAGCTTGTGTAGCTTAATGTAGCTGAGAGGGTCAATCCACGAACGATGCACCTCTTCCAAGTAGCGAACGTAGCTTACGCAGTTTCTGCTGTATGCAGCTGTTGGATTTCTTCGGCGTATTTCGCGGAGAGGAGTTGCAGTGATATTTTTTCAAGACTGCGCCTGACCGGCGAGAGTAGACAATGTACTTCGTCAAGATCGTCTTTTTCTGACGACTGCCACGAGCCGAGCAGCTGAGCTGCCATCTGCACATTCTCTACTGGATTCTCTGACCCAGCCTCCGCCACCTTCCGCTTTCGGCATACACCTACGAGGGGGGCGAAGACGGTATGAAAGATGCAGTGGTAGAGGGTGTTACCGACATCCATGCATACACACGCGTGAATTTCAGTGTGGGCACACGCGTACTACCACTCGAACCTGAAAGTGCAGAATCGTGCGCATGTGCGCTCGTGCATCTGTATATATACATATGTGCACACACATGTACATAAATGCATTTGTGTATGGACGTATTCAGCTTTATTGTTACACAAGTGTGCATACTCGCAGCGGCTAAGTACGTTCAGACGCGGAAAAGCACGCAGATAATATTCTTCGAGACACTTCTACGATGCAGGGTCGAATTTACGTGCAGGTGGATACACACTTCAGTACATTCTACGTCGGAACTTGTACACTAGGGTTCGCACTAACTTTTTTAAGGCAGTAAAAAACATTGTTTAAAAGTGCGTGGAAGCGACAGGGACGCAGAGCCGTACGTATACTCTCATGTGTATGTGTTTGTGTGTGCACATGTGTGTGCCGCCACATCAAAACTCTTTACTGGGCACGAAAAAAGATTTACCTACGAACATCTTATTTTTATATATCTGCCTATACATGTCCATGCAGTTCTCGGTATCCCTCTGCACTCACTTTGAAGGAGCGTGCGGGTCATCTGGTTACCTGTACCGGCCGGCACTGACGATGACGTGGTGGTGTGTACACTTACCCTGCTGCTGCTCTTCTTTATCAATGTGAATCTCTATCCGCTGTCCACCAGGTGGCACATGCAGTTTATTGTTAACACAATTTGCAAAGTTTTCTTCGTCGTATTTCGCTTCACTGTCCGCTGTAGGGGTTTTACTGCCACGAGGGCCCTTAGTATTCGAAGGGACCTTTACTGCATGACATTCGACAACTCTTATGTTTTTCACGGCTCCCGACACCGACGCAAAGTACTCGCCTGAAACGTCGCGCGTGACGCTGCAACGAGGGCTGTTACTTGCAGCGTTAGCGGTTCGTGGGGGTGAGAAGGTGCTTGTGGTTGAAATGTCCCCCCGTAGATCTCCGCCTTCTGCAGGGCTTCCTTCGTTTCTGTGCGAAGAGAATGATTTCAAGCGTTAACCAAACTAGGAAGTACACATGGCTTGTCGGCGTTTTCGGCTGCTCACCTTGCAGAGAAGATTCCGGCTGAGGAACTCTTCGCAGTCATTGTTGTGTCTTTCCAGTTCTCACGGTGTCCTCCGGTGCGCTGGCCTGTAACAGATCTCTATACCATGTGTAGGCATGTCTAGTGCCCCTCCTGATTTATACGTTGTTCCGTAGAAGGGCCATGCAGAAGGTGGCTGAGTGTTTATCGGCACTAGTCAGGAAAGCAGACTCCCTCAATGTATTTTAGTGTAAACGTTTTACACGTTTGATACAGGGAAGACAACGGTCTATACAGTGTGCTCTGGTTAATTACAGAGACGCACTTGAAACGGTATCTGGAGGCGCGAATGATTCGGGAGAACGAAGGAAGAATCTCCCCTCACGGACGGAGAACTCCCGTGGTTGAAGACGTAATGGGGTACAAGAGAGAGAGCTACCAAGTCGGACGAGAACAGACTAGGTCGAACACTGGGAGGAACTCTTGTGCACTATTTATTGTGACTGGTAATCTAACTACAACACTCACTGCGAAATTATGCGGCAATCCTCACTGCGGTACACGCGACAGCGCAGAAGAAAAGACAAGCTTTTCTATCCACAAATACCATAAGAAGATTTCGAAAGAATCACGAGGGCGCCTTTTCTGCCTCTTTTACAGCCCTTGAGTGTCGCGTTCACCCAAAAAACCAGGTGTACGTACACTTGCATCTTCTAGCAGAACAACACATGCGTGTCCTTTTCGGTTACGTCGTTTCTGGATAGAAGTGACATGGCCACATATGCGGTCCTGTTACAGAAATACGCTGCCGTCTCCACATTACCCTGCAATGCCAAGAAAAAACAGATGCTTTTACGTGGAACACATACACAGCGCAGACGTGAAAGTTCATGCCACCGCCAGTTTACATGCACAGCTGTATGGCTGCCCCTGTTCGTCATAAACAAGCGCAGAGAAATCTGTAGTTCAAAGTATGCTTTAAGTATGTCTTATAACTAGACTAAGGGGATGATATCGAAACTGTAAACACTTCACGGAAGTGTTACTTCATAAGCACAGTGTCAACTAGTCACGCCTCAAAATTGTTCCTACTGTTACCAGAAGGTATGACCTTATCGTGGTAAGGTTTTGCTGAGACGCCAGGAACGTCAAAAGTGTGTGCACCTAACTGTCTTGTCTCGCCAGTCAAAACCAAACGACAATGAGAAGAAGAAAACTATGCAAGCTGACGAGCCGGAAACATAGGCGTATGCGTTTGGAGGTGTGCGCACGCGAAGCTCCTTATGTACGTCCATCTGCCTAAGGTGGACACACCGACGTGTCCGGAAATGGGACTCCAAGAGCTCAGTCGGTGCGACTGTGGGTCCAAGCAAATGTGGAAGTTGACAATCGTCCAGGAAATCCGTATAAAAAGCAACCAGGTCGCACAAGGAGATGTATCCTTCAGGCGTTGACACTGGATGTCAGCTGCGTGCACACCGTACTGGCGCAAATGCACAATCCGGAACGTTTTCAAACTGAAGTGAATCCACGTATGCTTTGTAGAGACTGTTCCCGCATCACGCATACATACTCGGTACGATCGCGCGAACAAGGCTGGACACAGCGATGTACATCTTCGCGTAGGCGGATAAACACGGGCAACCGCTGAGCGTGTCCTCGTGTTAATGAATACAGAACGCGGCGTCTGCGGCAGAGTTCTATATTTCTTGTGTTCAGGGTGAGCTGAACGACACACATCAGAATCACTGGACGCGTTTACGGAATCTGAGTGGTACACTCGCGCACGCAGATGTTCACCAAGTCACAGGAAGGACGCTTAGATCTTGTGGGCACATATTCTTGTTCCCTCATCATACACAGTACGCGTAAGTCAGTTGTCCGTGCGACATGTTGCCAAGATCCGTTGTTTTTGTGTAAGAAATGTACGTGCGTCTACGCGAAACCAGGAAAAAAATATACACGGTCGCTTAGATTACCGTTAACATTGAAGGCCCACATGCTACGGGGTTAAGGTACAGAGAAGTGCGAAACTACCATATGCGCACTGAGTTGATAATGCGAGTACATAAGCTACTTGTACACTAGCTTTTCCTCCTGAGCAGACAGGTGCAAGTGACTGGAAGAGGAGAACACATTGTGGCTCACTAGTTCCGGACCAGTGAGGCGGCTGGAAGCATCAGAATAACTCTAGACAGCAGCCGACGCAGTAGTAGAACAAGTGTCCAGAGAATGACCGAGGGATCAATGTCTGCACTGTAAACAGCACGTGCTGTTCGAAAATACGAAGTGGTGTCCGAAAACAAAGTGTGCTTTTGGAAAGCTTACAGGCGTACACCTCCTAATGTGATGAAGGTTAATTACAAAAATCGTAGTACAAAGCGCGAGCGATGAATTCGTACGGCCGCACAGATAGCAACGGCAGCAGGAGCTAGATGATCGCAGGCATCAGGAGCACGGCCTTTGTTATCCGTAGTACTGCTGGGGCGACTGCGCGTCGACGCACGTTTCGTCGGTACAGTGAAATCGTACGATTTCGTCCGCGTACGTCGGGGGCTTGTACGTCTGTCGCGCGAGTGGGACGCCAGCGAACAGGTAGACGTGGATGAAGAGGCTGCACAGGGTTACCATATTTGACCGGGCAATCCTCTTACGCTTTACACATGCAGCATTAACAGCATGACCTAAATCAGGTGCGGAAATGGGACAGGAAGATGTCAGTCGGTGCGAATGCCGATCCTGCTAGTGGAGGAATCCTGCCTTCGACGCCACACTCCCTCGTACCCCGCAGCGGAACTAACAGACGGCAACCGCACTGTCCCCGCGATCCCAGAAATGATCGTGTGAGCGCCTGCCGCCTCCAATTTCTGCTGACTACATTTCTGGCAGTGCACCTGCGTACACCAGGTCACCACCATAGGATAAAAAAGTCGCCTCCCCACTGCTATAGCTGTAATTCTATTTTGTCTCAGCATCAGAGCCCTCCCCACGCACGCAGAGCGCGCACCAATGTTGAACTATCCCCAAACATACCGGTATTTTCTGATGCTTTCTGATAAGCATACTCCAATAATGATTAAGTGTAAAGACGGACACCCCTATGTGAATATGCGTGCCTGTGCTAACCAGAAGCGCACGACGCATGCTTGCCACGCCCGCTTCCACATTTTCGGCTGTACATACAGGGGACGCTCGCCTCGAGACCTCTGCATCTGCTGCGTACAGTCAGCGTAGGTGCCTACCGAGCCGCAGCTGCACTGAGGGGCAGCTGAAACAGCCGCGCTTCTGCAGCGTCGGCACGCACAAGAGATGCCCAAAAATATCAGCTGCGGCCACACCAGCAACAAAGGCTGCACCAGAAGCAGCTCCGTTCCAATCGCGCTCACCCACCACCACACGAGCAGCGGCAGCATCAGTTCAAACAACATTGAGCGACTGGCACAACACCGGCCGTCGCCAGCAACAGCACTTCACCTGTGACTCTGCTGCCGCCGTTACGACACTACACGGGGCGCCGCAGCAGCCGCCCCATCGTCACTATCAATCTCCCCCATCCACAGCAGTCGAAAAACCGTCCAGCACCAGAGTCATGTACACTAGACGTGAGCACGCCAGACCACGACGAGCAGCACCACCCTTCCCAACGCGTACGGCTGACGTACCGCGCTGTCTGCAGAGATTCTAGCTTGGAATAACTCCGCTCCATTTTTCCTCTTCAGCGCGAGCGGCTGCCGCAAGGACTTGCTCCAGGCTCAGTACATTCCGGCGCAGCATGTCCATCACATCCTGTCTTTTCCAGTGCCTTTCGTGTTTGCTTTCATCCTGCGGACTTTTTGCTCGAATCTCCCCAGTTTTTCTTGATGCCGTTACAGTCACTGAGTGTACCCGACGTCTCCCTTGTTCCCCTTCTTCGTTGTTCCTTCCCGGGTGTTGCCGCAACCCCTTTGCCGTCAACAAGTCGCCAAATGCTTTCCACGCTGCTTCCCCCTCAGCGCCCCTCTCTTTATCAATCCCTCGCCTGTCTGCTGCTGTTCCTGTCTCAACTGCTTTCGCTGCTGTCCTTCCTGCAGCTGCACCTGCTGCTGTTGCTTCGGTGTTTACTGCAACTGCGTCCTCTGCTCCTCCTGCTGTCCTTGCTCCCACACCATTATTTCCACCAGGAGTTGTCGTCGTTTGTGCCGCTGCTGCCACCATTTCTCCGCCGCAGCAATATTCTCGTAATGTACTGGCAGTGCGATCCTGCATCACTGCCTGTGGCGGAATGCTCTCCTTTGCTGTTCTTGCTTCACCATCAAGAATATGTGGGTCACGGAGCAGCATCTTCTCTAGAGCCGTAAGTACGACTTCCCACAAATCTTCTACCGCCTTCGCTGCTGCTGCTGCTTCTACGTTTTCTTCTCCTCTGACACACGGTGCGGCACGCGTCTGCAGTTGCTGCTCGAGCTCCGTAGTGAACATCTTGTCCTTCTCTGCGCGTTGCTCAACAGGCTCAAAACGCCGCCCGTTGGTAGTTCCTCGCTTCTCCATCTCACACGCATGAAACTCAGCAGCACCAATGTCCGGTAAGTCCTCGTGCTGCCCCAGCATCTGAAGCGGCGGCTGCAACTCCCAGCAGCTATACGCCGGTAAGCGCGAAGAACCGGGTCGTGGGAAGACGACATTTTGGTTTGTCAAGTCGGCTGACTCAAACTCTGTAGTAACACTTTCTTTTGCAGTGCTGCACGATGGTCCGGTTGCTGCCGCACCTGCCGTTTCGACTGGTGGTGTGCTGCGCCCGCTGGATGCGCAAGGAGACGCGTTCTCCAGAATGTCAGCGTGGGATGGGAACCCACGTACAGCGAGCCACGGCCCCACGTCTCGAACGAGGTAAACAAGGAGCGCCTGACGGGGGCAGCCGCAGCAGCAGCGCCACCAACACCCTCAGTCCACCAGAATCCCAAAGGGCAGTAGCACCACCACTATCACTTTCAGGAAACACGGCAGCAAAAACCAAATCAGCAGCAGCAACGCTGGCAGTGGCCCACCAATAGCAGCAGCGCCTCGCCCGAGCATCAGAACGGCCGCAGCACCAGCAGCATTACGTGGAGAATTGTGAGCGTAGAGTCCGCAGTGAAACGCGAGAAACACGCAAGCGTGCTAACGCGCAGCACGTCAGAAACAGGTGATGATGCAGCAAAAGTGTAGGATTCTTCGAATCTCTCCTAACATATAAAAGGACAAGGACATAAACACACCTACCACTCCGACCCGACACCCCAGTACCACGGAGACGTATGCCTATTAGTGTGTATGGACACAACCCAAAGAGAATCATGTGGACAACCATATCATCCGTCGACACTACTACAGAGGTAGTCCTTTCGCCAAAGGATGTGTACTTTACGGCGGAGAGTGCAGCAAAAAACACCTCTTCACGCTCCACTGCCCTTCCCAATTATCCGCGCAAGCAGGCGACGGCCCCCAGCGTCTGTGTCGCTGCAGGCACTGGGATTTTTTCGCTGTGTTGTGAACGCGGAAGTGCGAGTGCAAGTATGGACGTGCTTGCAGGTAGACGCATGCAGGTCTCCCTCCGCCATCGCACGCGTACGCGTCGTGCCTGCGTTGAAGGACACCAACCCGCTTGACCAGGCAAATCACGTCCATGCGTACAACCTCCATGTATCTAGTGTATCTATCCGATACGGGCGCATCCAATGTGCGCGCCCAGTTCGTGCATGCATTCTGTCTGCCTGCTTGTATACGAGACCTGCATCTAATGTGCCTGCATGCAATTTGCCTGCATATATACGCACACAAACCCCACGTCGTGCTACGTACACATGTCCCACGTGTGCACAAACGTACGAGTCGCTTTCTGACCGTACCCCCTCCAAGCGCAAGCTCTGCAATTGCTCACGTGAACGCACAGAAGCTGCTCGTAGACACGCGCGGGCTGTGCTTGAGACGAAGACAATCTCTCCGTCACTCTCAAAGACAACGAAACACAGATCTCCACGTCTTTGATATAGACGAACTGCATGCAAGAGAAACGCACAATGGATCGCAGAAGCCATACGCTTTGCATGCGCACCCGGTTTCCCACGTCGACCGCGTACGCCAAGAAAGCACGCGAGTATCGTTACGCAGACGCACGCAATGCGCTGCTGCGTCCGTTTGGACAAGGCCGCGAAACTCGCGTCTGGGCGGCTCGCTCCCATCTTTGTCCAGTGAGCGCGACCTGTCTCGTTGCGTGTTGTCCCCCGCTGGCACAGAGCGGTTGGTTCAGTGAGAGAAGCATACACCACCCATCCTGACATACATGTATATATACATTCACATATAGAATAAGAGGGAAAGCAGCTACGAACACGTTAGTGAGGAGACGGTGTCACCCATACTGACACACACGTATATGCATACATATAAAAAAGCGGCCGGCGGCAAACACGTTAGTCATGACAGGATGCACGCACACACAAGTCCACACAGATACGCATACGTCCGCCTCCTTGGCAACTTAAGAAGAGTCATCCATTTGCGTATACATATACACGTATATACACATCCAGAGAGACACAGCGAACCCACTACGTAAGCGTGCATGTCTTACCTTCCTATACAGAGGCCCGAGAAACGCTGCTGCGGCTCTCCTGTTGTACATGCTCTGGTCTTGTTGCTGCCTCGCATGCGCAGGAGCGGCGGCCGGAGGGGTGCGTGACCTCACACACAGGCTCTCCACCTCTAGCAGAGGAAAGCCCAAAGCAGCAGCAAGCACTGCCAGCTCGTGCACGTTAGTGGAGCGGGGCAAAAACAGGCAAATATTTCGAGAAATCCTAAAAGCAAGCCAGGCGCAGCACACGCAGACAGTAACACCAAACCCTCCGTCCTCTGTCCGAACGCTACCATACGGATGCTGTGCCGCACCGCGACGGCGCGATGCCTCAAAGCAGTAGGATTCTGTAACATGTAACACACATGCGTGTACACGTGCACGCACAGGTACGTATATGTGTGTGTGCGCCTCGCTCCCTCTTTATCTTTCTATGTATACGTATTCAAATATCCAAACATATGTGTGTCACTCGCTGAATACCTACCTACGTATTTGTCTGTGTATGTATATGCGAGTATATAGGACGCCTACATACCGTACATATACAAGTAGCCACAAGCGTGCACACAGTTGGACGACGTAGACCTAGTGACTCTGTAACAGGGCGAACGGCTTGCGCTTGTGCCTGTTGATGCTGTGTCGCTCACGGCGCTAGTGCAAGCAACCGAAGACCACCCAGCAGCAACAATTTCTGCAGGAGAAAACCAGTAGAACGATAATTAACAGCAAAGCGGCGCCAGTCTTCTCTACCCTTTTTGACGCTGAACAAGCGCTCAGGCCGCAGCCGAACGTCTTCCGTCCTCACCGCCGCACTCTTGCCTCAATATAAAATTATCCGCAGCAGCAGCAGCACTTCCGATTGATGGCGCAGGCACAGCTACAGATATATGAATGTGCATGCGTGTGTGTGTATACACGTAGCAGCACGTCCTGCATCCACCCGTCAGGTAGCTGTGCTTGCCTGGCAGCTGTTTTCACGACGGACGGGATAGACGAAGGCAGATCCAGAAAATCTTCTGCAGCGGCTGCAGCATCTGTTGCTGGACTGCTGCTCTTCCCTGTTTCAGTAGAGGACCCGTCGTCAAATGCTGGTGTTCCATGACCACCGCCACCTGCTATTGCTGATCTTCCATCCTCTGCTGTCGGTGGTTTCCCGCCGCCTGCTGCTCCTGTGCCGTCTGCACCTGTCGCTGCTGCTGCTCCTCCTCCTCGTTTCGTAAAAGCATCTGCTACCGGTACGGTACGCGCAGCTCTTGGAGTTGTTCCAGCGTGTGGCACGGCTGCACCTTCGGCTGGTATTCTTTGCGCACCTTCTCGCTCACCTGCTCTTTCTGTTTCTGCTACTGCTGCAGCCGCTTCTAGTTTTCCGGCCCGTCGTGCTGCTGGAGCTGCTGCGGGTGGTTCCGCTGCAGCCGTCGGCGTTGCTGCGCTTGCTGCACTGGCTGCACGCGGGTTCGGGGGGTCTGGCGCAGCGATTGAATAAAGCTTCTCTTCCGGGGAACGCCGCCCAATATACGCCGGTCCTCCCCACGGTGGCGACATAAAGGCCCACGCAATATCAGCCGTTAGCATTTCTTCTTGCGTAGGCCGTCTCTGCAACTCCACCCCGCTGTTCTGCCCACTGCTGCCACCCTTTAATGCGGTTGTAGTCCCTGCAGTAACATCGTCAGCAGCAGCAGCAGTAGTAGGAAAAGCAGCACCAGCCACTGTTCTTACCGTCACCTGCGATTTCTTGCCTGCTCCGTCTGCCGTTTCCGTCACTGCTGCGCCTTCTACTGTCGCTTCACCTGCCAAACCTCCTGCCTCTTGCGGGGGGAAGAACCGTGCAGCTCCTGTGGCTGGGTGCTGCTGCTCTGCCTCTGCAGGCGCAGGTTTCCTCCCCACCTTGGCGAGCGCTCCTCCTGCTGCTACCGTTGAGGGAGCTGTTCCGGCGACTGCCCCACACAGACAGGCAGTTGCTCCTCCTTGGGCTGCAGATCTTGCTGCTGCGACTGCTTCCCCCCCTTCTCTCTTGCTTTCGCGCAGCCGACACTCCCAGCACACGACAGAGGTAAACTCGTTGCAACACCAACACGAAACATTCCTTTCCCTTGGCCCCGGCCGGCGCAGGCACCCGCATTCGCCATGCGCGTCTTTCCTCCCGCTGCGGCTTCTTCCCTCCTCGTCTGCTAAACCCGCCCCACAGGGTCCTCTGTCTCTGCGCGCTGCTCGACTGTGCGGCCCTGCGATCGAATCTCCAGCCATCCCTTCCGTCTGCGTTCCCTGCTCTTTCTCATTCTGTTTCTCTAGCTGTTTCTTCTCCTTTTGGGCTTGCTGTCGCTGCTCCAGCTGTTGCCGTTCCTGTTGTCGTCGCCGCTTCTGTCGCTTTCCCTGCTTTTCCTGCTGCTTCTGCTCCTCAGTTTCCTCCTGCGTGGCCGTCTTTCCCGCCTGCCTGCATACAACACGCGAGTCACTCACCTCCGCTCGAGGTGCCTCCGCTGCTGCTGCCATCACCTGTGTTCCTCCCGCTTCGGCTGCTTCTGCTGCGCTGCACGCTCCCCCCTCTGCTTCTACTTTTGCATTCGCGCTTCTCGGTGTGCTGCTTCCTGTTGGTGCTGCACCCGTCTCTGCGGCTGTCGACGTCAAGGGACTCACTGCTGCTGCTCCAGTTTCATTTCTTTGGCGCTCGCGCAGCGCTTGTCGGGCAGCTTGGCGCTTCTGTAGCCACTGTTGCAGGGTGTCGAGGTAGAGATACACTTTGTCTCTTACATTGTAAATCGAAGAGTTGTGTCCACAGAGAGCGATTTTCAGGAAGTCACAGTCGACGCCGATGCATGCATCAAAGTAATATGCGAACTGAATGACATTGCCCCCTACGCCACAACAGCAGTCCATCACGATCAGCGGAGCGGGTGCGCAGCGACAAAGCGTGGCGGCTGCAGCAGACGGCACATCCGAATCCGCCGCTGCAGCAGCAGCGGAAGCCGCAGCCGAACTAACGGGAGCCGACGCAGCACGCTGACAAGAAGAAGAAGCAGATGGAGAACCAGCACGCGGAGTGAGAAAAGATACGGACGGAGAAAGCAGCGCATGCGGCATCGCCGTTGGTCGTTGAACGTGGCCAATGGCGGATGAATGCAACTGAGATGATGCTTTTCTTTTGTGGACTTGATTCGCTGCACCGTTGCTGCTCGCAGACGAATCTTCTGTTTGCCTCTCTGTGACCTGCGTGTGCTTCGCGCTGCTTCCACTCTGTTGCAATTCCTGCTGCTGCTGCGACGTTCCAGAGGTGTCTGCTGCTGGGGTGCTTGCAGTACCAGTTACGGCAGCAGCAGCAGGATGTCCCCCTTCTGGTGCTTCTTCCTGAAGCCCTGTCCGCAAGTTTCTTCGCTCACCGTTGTCAAGAGTGTCCCCCCCTGCTGCTGCTGTGTCCGATACTTCCTGCTTTCGTTTGCTGCTGCTTCTCCTACCTTCACCGCTATCCTCCTCTTTCTGAGGACAGGCGCTGTCGCAACTGCCGCAGGAGCGTAGGCGACCCCTGCTCCTCTCTGCAGAAGCAAGAGTGCTGCTGCCGTCCTGTAGCAGCAGGCCGTCACTGCCATTGCAGAACGAGGACGCCCTGATGCTGGTCGCACTGGCGGGCCTGTCGCTGCTGTCTTTGCCTGCGCGGTTGCTGTATGTGCTGCTTCTGGGGCGAGGCACCCGGCCGCCGCTCGCTTCCCCGCTGTCACTTACCCTGCCGTTGCTGCTGCTCCTGCTTTCTGTTCTCCGACATGCCCGCACGACAGCGGGCGCGCTGTCGCGACTGCTGCGGGGCGCCGCGTGTCGCGTCATTTGTTGCGCACCTACAGCGGCGTAGGTAGCTACCTTGCGCAGCACCTTTGCGGTGTACCGTGCAATCGACTCCTCTGTTGTTTCAAACCACCCGGCATCGTCCAGCAGCACCCCCTCTGCATATCTCTGGAACCGCATTGTAGGCATGCGGTAGTAGCTGGACTCTGTGCTGTTGCCAATGGCATCATAGTGACCCGGAGTTGCATATATAGACACCGGCAGCACACGGGCTATTTCAGCAGGATCGTCGACACACGTAAGCTCTCTAGCACTCATGCTGCTGCTGCCTCTTTCGCCCTGCTCTGCGACTGCTGCTGCTACTGCTCCTCCTCCTCCTTCGCCCACGGCCTCGTTCGTAATTTCCGCTGCCTCTCCTCTGCCTCCTGTTCCCGCAGCTGCAAGTGAAGAATCTCTAGGACGCCGGCTGCTGCCGCTGTTGCCGTTGCTGCCGCTCGGACTCAACTGCGGACTCCTGCTGCTGCTGCAGGGTTGCACGGCGCTGCCGTCGCTCCCGGTGAATCTCGGGGTGTGCGGGTGCGTGCTGTTTGTGCCGCTGTTGCTGCTTGCTGCTGCTAGTGAGAGCTGCGTCTCTTGCTGCTCCTCCATCAGGTGACGCTGATACCGCGCCATTGCGTCAGCTACGGTGCCACAAGCACAGCTCGTCGTGGTGCTCGTGTTGGTGCTACAGCGGAACTCCGGGCAGCAACTGCCGTTGCCGCAGAAGCTTCTCCATGAAGCGTCGTTCCTTTTACTAGACGACCACAAGGCCGTCCCTGGTCCAGCCCGATGCCGCAGCTGCTCTCCCTCCAGCGGAATGACGCCTCCTGCTCTGCACCCGTTCCAGCTACACGTTGCACCAGCAGCAGCCTCACACCTGCTAACGCGAAAGGCGGCTTTAGTGAAGGAGGACGCTTCCTCAGCCGCTCCTCCGGCTTCCCGGCCTTCGTTATTCCCTCCCGAATCGTTAGTCATCGTCTGTCCCTGTGCGGCACGAACGTGCTGCTCGGGCACCCGCTGCTGCTGTTGACGGTGTGGCAGCTGCTGCAGCTGCCTCACGGACTGCGAAGGATGTCCATGCTTCTGCTGGCGTGGGTGATATTGCTGCTGCTGCTGCTGAGGCCGCGTGTGTGGTGGCGGGGGCAGCAATCCCGCAGCGCCAGCAGCATTGCCGCAGTTCCTAAACACGCTCGTGGTTCTGCCGTCGCCCTCCTTCGGTGCGTAGTGACACGCTGCAGCACTAGCAGTCACAGCAGGAACGGTGGTTTTCCTTGCAGACGAAGATCTAAAACTGACAGGTAGCCCGAGCATCTTCATCATTTGCAGCTCCTCCTCGGCATCCACGTCAGTCCTTTTCAAGTCCTCCCGTCTAACAACTGGATGGCTGTCTGCTCCTGTATTGTCTTCGTCGCCTCTCGGGCGCTGCTGCATGTGCGGACGCACGTGCTGCTGCTGGCCGAAGCGCAGCAACTGCTGCTGCGGCTCGTGCTGCTGCTGCTGGTGTTGGTGCTGCTGTGGCTGCCAGTGCTGTTCGTTTTGCAGCTGCGGCAGGCGCATCTGTCGTCCCTGGTCCACCTGTGGCTGTTGCTGGTCCCTTTGCTGCTGTTGCAGCTGCAGCTTCACGTGCTCGTCCGCAGGAGCAGTCGACACGGAGACTGCGCGACTCTGCCTGTTCGACGCGTCGCTGCTTCGCCACGACTCCAGAGACGTAGCAGCACCAGTAGCGAAATTGTCGTCTGCAGACGGCTGCCCCTGCGCACCTGGTACACTACAAGACTTGCTGCAGTGCTGCAGGGGACAGTCAGGCAGCTGCGAGCCTGCAGCAGCAAGCCGTCGCATGTCCATCGCCTCCTCGTCGTCTGGGGCACGACTTTTATGGCAGACACATTTGACGCCGTCCAGGAGCAGCTGCTGCTGTGACGGCTGCGCGTGTTCCTTCGGCTGCTGCAGCGACAATTGCTGGTCTTTCCCTCGTGTCCCTCTCTCCGGCTGCACAGCATGCTGCCGCTCTTCTCGCAGCAGCGGTTGCTGCTGTCGCTGCAGCAGTTGGAAGCCGTCTCTTTGAGATTCTCCCCCCCCACGCTCCTGCTCCTCCGACAGCTGCGGTGTATGTGGCCGGTGCTCCCGCCGATACTGCTGACCCTGCTGCTGCAGCGAACGTGCTTCCTGTTGCCACGCCTGCGCCTCATGCACGCCCGGCTGCCGCTGCTGCTGCTCTTCCTCGTGCTGCACGGGTTGTCGTCCCTGCTGCTCGTGGAGCTGCTGCTCGTGTTGGCGTGCTACTTGTTGGCAGTGAGCGTGGCGCCCCTGCTGCTGGCAGCCTTGCTGCTGCTGTTGATGTTGCACCTGCTGTTGCAGCAGCTGCTGCTGTCCCCGCAGGAAATCCCGCCTCTGCTGTTGCAGCAGCAGCTGCTGCGAGCTCTGCTCCCGCTGCCCCTCCTGCAGCACGGTTGACGGAGCGGCACCAGGCCAGCCTGTAGGCGGCGGTGGACGAAGCAACGACGTCGAGAGAGCCTGCAGGTTGGTCCGCAGCTGCATTGTGTGTAGCTGCTGTTCCAGCTGCTGCAGCGCGTCATCCAAGTCTTCTCCAGTCCCCGCTGCGTCTTCTACGTCTCCTGCTCCTGCTACTGTTGCTGCGGTTGCTGTTTCTGTTACTGTCGTTGCTACTGCTGCTGTTGCTGGTGCTTCTGGTGCCGGTGGCACTGCAGTTGGCGACGTCACGCACAGCTGCTTCCTCAGAGTACCGTGGCCATCCCCGTGAGTGTGAGGGCCATCGGCAGCAGCGCTGCCACCGGCACCGGCAGGAAAAGAGGACACCTTCTGTCTGTGGTAGCTGGTTGCTTGTATGGGCTGTTGGAAAGACCCTTCCAACCTGGGGACGGACGAGATGGCAGGTGCTGCTGACTCCGCTGCCCGACTTTCCCGTGGGTCAGTGGGCAGCGGGAACTGCTGCCGCTGTTGCTGTTGCTGCTGCTGCTGCCGAGGTGGTCGCTGCGGGTGAAGTTCCGAATGTCGCGGCTGCGTGTCAACGAGGGGAGCAAAGGTGCAGTCTTCAGCGGGTTGGTGTTCATCCTGCGGCACCCGTGGCTGCTGCTGGAGGGGCTCACTTATCGCATATTCCTGCTGCTCCCTCTGAGACTGCCACGGCTGTCGCCTTGTGCGCTGTTCCTGCGTGAAGTAGTGCGACGGTTGCTGATCGTGCTGCTGCCGCGGGTTGTAGTAGTGCTGCTGCTGCTCATGTTGCTCAAAGGGCTGCTGTTGAGAGACGTGGTGCTGGTGCTGGTAAGCGTAGTAGTGCTGCTGCTGCTGTTCATGCTGCTGAGGCGTTGGCTGTTGCTGCTTGTAGCAGTGCTGCAGTCGCGGGTACTGGTGGTGCCCTCGCTCCGGCTTGCAATGGTGGTGGGGCTGCTGTTGCGGCTGCTGCTGTTGCGGCTGCTGCTGTTGGTCGGAATGCGGAGGTAGCTGCAGCGGCTGCTGTGGTTGCTGCTGAAGAACACATGACGCGTCAGGAGGATGCAGTGCAGCATACAGCGCAGCAGGTAGGCGCTGCTTTACACGGGAGGCTAGCAGCAGCAACGCAGCTGGGCACAAGCAGTCTAGCTGCTGCATGATGACTCCCAACGGCGATAAGGGGGCTGCTGGTATAGCCGGATACGTAGCAGAGGGCCGCGGCATCGCACGAGGCGGCAGGCTTCTGCTGAGCAGCCGACCAGAACAAGAAGGAGCACCAGCAGGGCCTACGTCTGTCGGCCGCGGAGCAGCCTCCGGAGGCTGAGCGCACTGCGGCAGCTCCTCTCCCGCCGCTGCAGCCGCAGGCGGGTCAGCAGCAGCAGGCGAGCCAGCAGCAGGCGGATCAGACACACCAGGCCAGGCAGCAGTGGCAGCAGGGTAGGGAGAAGAAGCGGAAGCGGCGGAAGAGCGAGGAGACCCAGCTGCGTAGTAGCCACCAGCAGCAGCCGCCGGCGCGGGAGAGCTGTTCGTCCAGGCAGGTGGAGTGGCAGGGCAACCAGCAGCAGCAGCAGCACTAGCGCTGCTTTTCCATAGCAGCTTCTGCGGGGATACGCTGCAGCTGCTGCTGTTGCTGCTGCGGCCTGCGACTGCATGCGTGCGAGCAGTGCCATCAACATGGTAAAGCGTCCGGCGGTTCAAGACGACGACGCAACTGCAGTGCAGCATGTTCTTAGAGGACTTCTGCGCAACAAGAGCAGAAGGATTAGCTGCAGCCGCACGTGAGCAAGACTCCCCTGTCAAACCCGACTCGTGTTGCTGCCCGGACACCGACCTATGCGACTTCTGCTGCTGCTCCTCGGGATGCAGTTGCACGTGCCCGTCCGCCTGCTGGTTGCTGGACTGATCCTCCGAGCACAGCTGCTGCTGGTGCTGTAGCTGCTGTCGGGAAGACGAAGACGATGTTACTCGGCTCACTGCAGCAGCAGGAGTGGTGGAGGAGACAGTTCTGCTGCTGGCGCTGCCGTAGAGCAGGCGCCGCAGTTCAGCAGTGTACGCGTAGACAGTCAGAACGCAAGCAGCAGGAAGAACCGCAGCTCCTGCCGAAAAGCCCGATGCCAGCGGAGACGACCACTCCGTCTCTAACGCCTCATTTTTCCCCACCTCCACCTCTTCGCAGGCGTGGGAAGCACCCACACGGGCAGCTGCAGCAACAGCTTCTGTGCCGGTGGGGTCGGCAGCTCCCCGAGCAGCCGCGGCAGCCATACCTGCGCCACAGGGTGGAGCGGCACCAGCAGCAGCAGCAAGAGTGGATTAGGGAAGCAGCACGTGTCGTCTAAGTTGGGACGTTAGTTAAGACTACACTTAGCTGCAGCACCTAGAATTGCGTCCAGATGATGATGAAACGAAGAAGGTGCAACGGCAGCAGCGAGATAAAAAGAGGTTGCAACAGATGGCGCATCTGCAGGTGCGCTGTCGACGAGCACGCCAGACCTCTTCATTACACATGCACGTACCCGTAGGGCTGTTCTTGCCGCTGCCTGTGCTGCTGCTCCTCCTGCTGTCTGTCGCGCTGCTCCTGCAGCTGCCTGTTGCGCCGGCTGCTCCTGCTGCTGTCTCTACTGCTGCTCCTGCTGCTGCGTCTGCTGCTGCTCCTCCTGCTGCCTCTGCTACAATAAAGTAGATTTCCAAGAGGGAAGATGCACATACCGTCCGTGACCCGTCAGCGCAGACGCCAACGTGATGTGCTGCTGCTGGCGCTGCTGCGTGTGGGTTGCATTCTGTTCGCCTCCGCAGCAGCTGCAGCAGGTCACCACGTGATTCTCAGACTGGCTCACGTCTTCTAATGCACTATGTCGTTAGAACCCAGCTGCTACTATCCCTGCGCTACGTTGCTGTTTGTTGTTCGGCTGTGCTGTTGGTCTGCTGCGTTTTCTCCGGACGACTGCTGGGCCGCTGCTAGTACTCCTCCTCCCTCTCGACCTCTGCTGGTGACTCTTGCTTTTGCTGTGACGACGGAGTGCGGGGGGTTCGAAGAGGTGCTGCAGAATGTAAATATGCTCCGGCCGCTGCTGCACACGCTTCTACTTCACTGCTGCTACTGGCGGCCTCGCTGCTGCTCGACGTCGACGGCACAACCTTGCTGATGCGGCATCCCCTTTGGAGGGGGGCTGTGCTATGATCTTACGCGCAGACGTCACCCGGCTCTTGTTCTTGCTGCTGCTGCTGCAGGTGCTGCTGTTGCCGCGGCTTTTTGGTTTTCAGAAGCTGCTGCAAGTAGCAGGAGTGAAGGACGGCCCGCTGCAGCAGCTGCCGAAGACGAGCGACAGGAGCCACGAGGCAACCGGGGAGACAGCGCCGGCGGCAGCAGTGGCTAGAGGCAGCGAGGAAAGGCAGCGCACCGACAGCAGCATCGGCGACGTAGCAGGCTACTATCTCCCCGCCACAGCCGATGGGAAATGGAGCGAGAAAGCAAGGCGTGTCGGGTGGGAAGAAGCTGAGAATTTGAATTTTTGAAGGTAGAGCGACGGGGAAGGTGGCGTCGACGCTGCGTTTGGCGTGTACATACACCTGAACTTCTGCGAGTATGTTTTTCTCATGCGTGCTTATAGTGGGAACTGGGGGCGATAGAAAACGTTGCTCTCTGGAAAGAAGGGGAGTACGAGAAAACGGTAGACACTGAGAGAGGTGGATACACCGAGGGAAAAATACGCAGACAGATGATGGAGAGAGACAGCAGGGAAGTCACGCACTCACACGGTTTCTAACAAAGGCAGGACGGCAGGTTCTTTGGACGCTGGTATTGTTGGCTGCCAAGATAGGGAGGGAAGAGCTGAGGAGAAGATAAATATCGCTATAATTGCACAAGCGCAGAAATTCGTACTCCGAAACTGATATTGATTGAGTAGGTTTCCCAATAGCGTAAAATATCAATACGTCGATGCACTCAGCAAAGACCGACAAACCGAGACGGGTATATATATGAAGAGGTACGCGTACGTGTCCGATTTGTGTACATACACGCCTGAGAGCTGCTCGACGGGACTGCAGAAGCGAGCCAGATGCGTTCAAAGTCCCCCCCTGCAGCCGGCAGAAGGGCAACAATGGATGTTAGACCATCGAAGCAGCACCAAACCAGTCGACTCAGCACAAGAAGGACAGAGCCAGAGAGCCGGGAGACAGCACAGCGACGCAGTGGAGTGACGAGGATGGCAAGCGGGAAAGAGGACTCTTCTGGTGAAGTCCTTGGTAGAAAAGAATCCACCGGAAGGGTAAGAGCTCGGAGAACGCAGCAGCTGTGAAGGACGTGTATCTCCAACGGAAGACAAGGCCAGGTAGCGCCCGGGGGAAAGCGGCAGCTGCGGCAGCAGCGGCCGCAGCGGCCGCAGCAGCGGAGGGGAGGCGCAAGGCGGCAGCAGTAGCACCAGCAGCAGCAGTGAGGGGAGTACGGCAGCAGGCAGGCGCAGCAGCAGCTAAGGCGCGGCAACAAGGCTGCAACATCACGGGGGAGGAGGGCAAGGGCCACCTTGCCCACAGCACGCTAACGCCAGCTAGGCGATAACAAGGTTGAGGAAAAAAAGACAAGGCGGCAAGCAACAGCAGCTGTAGCAGCACAACGACCAGCGACAAAGGTGGGCGGCAGCAGCAACAGCAGCACCGCGAGGACCCGCTGCAGAGCACCAGCTGCAAGACGTCCCTTTGTTCCAGAAGTGGAAAGGAAATAGGGGGGGGGAAGAAGACACCAGCGGCTTCAACAGTTAAACAAGCGTAGGTATAAGGAGTAGCAGACCGACGCTGCTGGGGCACAAACGCACACACAACCAACGCACTAACTGGAGGATCGAGGATACGTATGAAGCACAACCAATCTTCTGTACCTGCGTGTAATTCTCCCCTGCGAAGCACATTGTTTTGCGCACAGAGAATACGCCTCTGAGAACTACACACACGGGCATACAAATACTGGCGTCACCGGTGCACCGGCACTGTATCAAGTGGCATCTCTAGGCGACAGTCTGCACATTCACGCGGAGGTGCACGCTATATCGAACTATCTGCGCAGGTACTGTAATATGCAGGTGCGACACGCTTCCAGTACACACGTGTTTGTCGATTAATTTGGAGAGTGGTAAGCGTCAACCTAGGAAATCTTCGAAAGTCTGGTCGGCCACGAAGTGAGATACCTTGCCTCTTTCTCACTGACACGCGACCCAAAATATACCGTCGTTGACTCTCCCTGTCCACAACACGCGGACGACGTTGTGGTGTATCTTTTCCCTCAAAAAGGTTGGATGGCTGTCTTTCATTTCATACATACTGGCGTAGAGTATCTACTGACCATGTTACCGCGCCCAAGCACATCAGGCTTGTTAACAGTCTTCACTCTTCACATCTGCCCGTCACTATTTCACTTGTTCTTCCAACGGACAATGACTTCGTCGTTTACCGGACCTCAAATATCCAAGACCACGGACGGCTTCAGGAAAAGTAGATATGTAACTGCAGTTTCTCTACGCGGGAGGAGGATCATGTGTTTATACATTACTTCCCGCTGGAAACTCCGGCATCGCTGTCAATAATGCACATAGAACGACGTATCCCAGCGCATGTATAATCGGTTTTGAGGTTGTTCCGCGCCCAACTTGATTGCGTGTTCCGGTCAAGGCCTCACTCTCTCTCTATCGATCTACAGACACGTATGCGTACGCATAAAGAACTCTTTTTTTATCTGTTTACCTGTCCATCTATACGAACGGTCTGTTACACTTACATCTCTCTCTCATACAGTCTGTATAGCTACTTTATTCATGTCCAAATACGGGTACTTCTACATTTACAAATGTGTCTACCGATCTGCACCGAACTGAATTTCTGCATGTAGCCAAGTCCTACAGAACACGTAGACAAGCGCAGACAAACATGCGTTCGGATTTGAATGATGCGCGTCCTCCAGCTGTCGCAGCATTTTCTTTTCTTGCTACGCATCCCACTTTTACCTGATGTGACGTGGAAGTTTTCTTTCGAAACGATCAGAGGCGGGAGAAATTCACCATCGCGAACCGGTCTAGAAGAGTTGGTGAAGAGGAGTAAGTGAGAGTATACAGCGCACGCTAGAATAGACAAATCAAGCTCTCAGCAGCTTGAACCGGCAATTTGTGGTTGCGTGTCACGCACTTTTCCGTGAACACGCTCGGCGGAAAATGAGTAGGCTACAAAGAGATCTCTGTGATACGGCTTCGAGCTGCGGTGGGCTGTGAAAACTCACCGAATAAAGTGTGACTAATCGCCTACGTACACGGCTACATATGAGTATACACATATTTGTATCTCTCCATCTCTCTGTATCTATCTACATGTATGTGTATATATACGTACACGTGTTTCTGTATATGTACACAGATACTGCATGCGCGGTTTATATACTAGTGTCGACTTATTCAGCAGCTGCCTACTTGGATGTGCCTCGGGAGGAGAGCTGAACTTGTCCCCTTCCGGTTTGTCGCTCCTGCCTTGGAGTCATATATCGGTACCATTCTGCAGAGACGTACTATTTATGCAATCAAGGGCACAGGTAAAGAAGCATACATCCACGACCTCTCGGTGCGCACAAGGCATTCCGAACGCTAGCTTCTCCGCGTTTCTGCCTCGCAACACCTCTCTAGATTTATGCATCTTCCACTCTACTATGCCGCACAGAGCGGTAACTGATACTGACATGAGCTTGTGTAGAAGCAATCAGTTGAAAAGACAAGGATGGTCTTGTTAACGCCACCTATCAGACTTTGTTACGCTTTCGCGTAGTGCAAATTATTAGCGGCAGCGCAAGCGAGGACCGGCGAGCTGTCAGCTGCAGCAGAGAAAACGCAAACTAGCCTTCCGCCCGGTCTTCCCCCTTTTTAAAGCTGCATCTAACCTGTAAAAAATACCTTCGTCACGTGAGCCTCTACTGAGCTTTGAGGCTTCTGCACATTTCCTGCTGACAGAAGCCGACTCGTCTATATGCAGCTTGTGCGCCTGCTAGTACCGTGAATCCGTGAGGCACTCCTATACCCTTTGACACACACATACATAAATACATATATACATATATATATATATATCTATGTACTCCGACGTCCAGGCCTACAGCACCTAAATTCGCACGCTTCTTAGTGTTTTGTTGGTTTCTACGGCTTGTCAATACCGTGCCATACGACTTATGTATACATATGAGTATCAGGTGAACATGGCGACGATCGCCTTCACATCCATGTAAGCTCGACTGTATTCACTTTTACCGTCTAACGTTACCATTTGATGTTTCAGGCAGTTTTTATGTATACGTATACACTCCCACCTACCTAGAAACGTATGAACACACATACAAACGTATGCGTGCCGGCTCTAACCTCCCGGGTAAACTCTTTCTACGGTGTTGTTTTCTTGGTGAAGACGTGTTCTGCCGTGTGGCGGTGCCATTCCGTGTAAAGTGTTTATTTATCATACAAGAATCTCTCTGCAAGCGACGCAAGCACACGCGTCGCCGGCTCTACCGCTTAGGGATTCAACAGTTTCGATAGCTTCTCTACATAAGGAAATAAAAGCTCCTGTCTTCCAGCGACCACTACACAGAGGCGCGTAAGTACTCCATAAGCTACTCAGGTGTTACTGGACACACACGTGTATACATATATACATATATTAGGACACACATGTACATATATATATATATATGCGTGTATACGTATGTATATATATAGCACCATTGGATTTGACGTACTACAAGTACAAGCAGGCACATACGTGTGCCTCAGTGTGTCGTCGCCTTTGACGTGCACACGTGTATCCCCACGATTTGTTATAGATATCTGTATATATACGTATTCACACACTAACATTATCTGTACTACAGTTAATCAGCGAAAGGCTTTACTACTGTCGTACGTCGTGACAAAGGCGCGTGTACGCATCGACCTTCACAAAGTACGAGACTGAAAATGAGTGAAAGAATGTTTATTCGAAGAATGTGAGTAAACAGATATACTTTATACTTCCAGGCGAGGATGTCACACACCTGCACCTGTCGTTTGTAGTTTGTATTAATCTCTGTGGATGCTTACGCACACTTGAACATATATAAAGTGACTGGGTCGCTTTGGTTGTGTGAGGGTCACTCCTGCGAAACTCTGTGTCCGAATCTATTTCGCATTTTCTTCGTTGCAGCTACTTGTTCTATGGTAGGTCTCTGGCAACTGGTTCTATCTTTTACGTGTAGGTGGATCCGCATCAACCGCACAATCCTGCAAAAAAGTACGCCCGCTACGTCTACGCTGCGTCTACGTACAAATGTAGCATACACATATATATATATATATATCTATATATATATATACATATACGTCTATGCTTGCACCGTCGTAGTGTTGCTGCGCTATAGTTCGGGTTGTTTCTAGCGTATTTACATCTGTAGAGAGGACACCCAGGACCCCTCTCTAAGCGAGAACATTCCTGCATGCGTGAAACTCTCACGACGCTGTTGACTATGGTAAGTAATCAGACCTTGTCCATTTGCTTTACATATTTCAGTATTTTATGGGTGTATTACAGGCGGGCACGTGTATATTATACAAGTAACCTGCACATACACCTATTACATTCATTTGTGTCGTGGGCTCACGTCACTACTTCAGCGAAGGAGCGTTGTCTGTGTATGCATGGATGTATGTGAAGCTGTCCTAGTCCATCTATGCGAGCGACACACACACGCGTATATATGGGTATACGCAACTCTGCTCCTTGTGTGTGTGTATATATATCTATATACACGTACGTCAGTGTCTGTCTTAAAGGTGGTAAACGAATACTTAAAGGGGATAAACGAATTATACACGTATATCTTGCATATATAAGAGCCCTGATACTGCCTTGCGCTGTACGTTCACGTATCTATATTAAACGAGTGTTGTCTGTGTATGCACGCGTATGTGTGTAGCCTTTCTTGTGCATTTTCATTAGCGACACATACCGCCATATGTATACGTATGCAAATCTACTGTTCTCTGTGTGCGTTTGTGTTTCTGTGTGTGTCTTTGTCACTCCAAATAGACGTACAGTACGTCGGCTACCTAAATAACAAGCAGCCCGCACGAATCTTCACGTGCCACCCGGCGAAGGCGTATCTTTGAGAATATGACCGTCTCCGGTCCGCTGCTTCTTCTCCGGCAAAGATGACTTCGCATCAGAGACTCTTCTTCCATTTTCTTCTCATCAACCCCTTTTTGATCAACTATGTTGCGGCCGTCTTGCGGCATCCCCTTGGCACCGGACTCTCGTTGAAAAGTACCGGTTTTCCGGCCTTCCTCCACACCTCCCAGTACGCACTGTTTCACCAAACACATTCATTCGGGTACGTGAAGAAATTTGTCTTTTCCCCTCTCTCTATATTTCTCCGTATCTCTCTGCTCTCTTTCTGAAAACATGCAAATGGATGGAGACATGTTTACTTGGTTGAGTGTATTCTTCTCTACGCGTAGATATTGAGGTATTTTCAAGAGTGATATGCACGGGGAAATGCAGCCAGCCCCTTCAGAGGTCCCCTCTATACCACTCTCGCCGTGATGCCTCCACATACATGTACGTGCCCCCCTTTACTGTAGACAGAGATTTCTACGCGTACATATATATATATATATATATACATACACCAGTCACGTATACGTATACGTTTACTGACAGATATGAGATGTACAACACGGATATTAGTTTCTGCTCATGTGCGCAGTCGTTCTACCCACCGCCCGTCCCTTACGTCTCATCCCTTCATGGTGGAAATGTGTATACACATACGTAGAACGAAGACACATCAACTGTAAATACGCATACGTATCAGTTTATATATTTAGACGTGTGTGGACAATTCCAATGTCCGTCACAGACGCCCACGTGCACGTTTCTATATATGCGTATGAAATCGTTCGTGCTGCACCAGCGTATGAAATCGTTCGTGCTGCACCAGCGACCTGGTGCTTGACGCCTAGGGATGCGTTACAGCTTCCCGTGCGCCGCGTTTCTGGACTGTACGTACACCGCGTGCGAAGGCGGCGGCTGCGCGGAGCACGGTGTGGGTTCTTCCTTCCCTCCCCAGAAGGCGTGAAACGTACTTCAAGAAAGCTGGGCCATAACCTCTGTGATAATCGCGTCGTTATCTGCTAGTCTTCGCCTCAGGGAAGCTTCTACGAGATTCTTCACGTAAGCGAGCTTCGCTGCGTCCGCTCCCTTGGCCTGCACCGCGTGGTAGAGCGACTTCAGAAACTGCAGAGGGAGACCAAGAAGCGAAACACAAAAAACAGAACACGACGCACACGGATATGGAAAACGCAGAGGCAACAACCCCGAGACCAGACACGAAAGTCGGGAACCAACCAGGAGGTAAGGGACACGCCCCAAGTTGCGTAGGGACGTCATGATGCGGAACAGGGACGGCGAACGAAAACGCGCGCCGACGACCACGCTACGGAGGAGGGCTCCCCAGACAAGAAGATACCGCGGATCGCGGGTAACGGTAGAGAAGCATGCTGCTCCACGGGCTCTCTTCTCTCTCTTTTTCTCTCTCTCGCTCCGACCTCCTATTTCTCTACATGTGCGTTGGCCTTACTCTTTTGCTCTCCCTCTCTGTCTGTCCTTTCCTTTTCTGTATTCCTTTCTACACACACACATATATATATATACATGTAGAACTCGTCGAGTGGTATACACGCATCGCCACGATGAGACACCCGTAGGCCTCGCTACAGAAAGAAAGTAGGCTATTTACCATGCACAACATACCTACGCACACCTGCGAGTCACCGCTTCACATGCAGGTGAACGCGTGTACACACACAGGTACACGCAGATATACTGCCGTCCGTCTCTGTCCCCACACCCGGATGTATGTGCGTCCTCATTCCTATGTACTTTTCGCTTCCTCTTAGTCACCAAGTCAACACACACATATAGGCGTATCCACATACATAGAATACTCACGCACACAGTATGTGCGCGTAGATGAGGACGGCGCGCACTTGTTGTTATCTGCGTGCTTCTGCTCAGCACAACTTTCTCTCTTCCCCTCTCTACGAATACATTTACACACACACACACACACACGTTACACGTATGACATGCTCATACATACCCGCATACACACATACAGACATCTACACATATGTATAAGAATATAGATACGTACATATACAGGCACACATGCACGTATCTATACGTGTACGAGCCGTCTGGATTACATACACAGCTCGTAGTTACTCTTCGAGCGCTTAATTTCCATCGACGAGCTGCTCCATGACATCAAAACCAACATCCTTCAATACGCCGCTGAGAACTAATAAGGGCACGCCAGACCCACTACGCATGCATACCCCCCCCCCCGGCGCTGTTGCTGTTTCCAAGCAAATGCAGTGTGTTGCAGCTGGCCGATTTTCTGCCGATTTTCTTTTGCGTCTTCACTCTTCGTCCCTTCCATTTGGCACCTTTTCTTTCTTGTCTTCTCTTTTTCTCTTCTCCTCCGTTTCTGTGATGATGTGCTTCGTGTCCTCCCCCTTTTCACTGCGCCTTTCCTCCTTCAAAAGACGGGGCTGTCGTCCTTCCTTTTCCTCTTCTCTGCCTCTCCCCTCTTCTCCCTCTCTTCTCCGTGACTGCTGCTTTCCTTTTCTTCATATTCTGCTACTTCCCACGGGCATACACAGCGCCCACCTCTCCAGAAGACTCTTCAGCAGGGATGTACAGTTTCTTGAGAAATTTTTGTTGTCGCTCGCTGAACGCCGGGCTTCCCAGAGCGATGGCCAACACTTGAACGAAGAAGGAGGAAACGTTCGGATTATCCAGCGCCAAGTCTTCCAGCTGCGGCAGGAAGTGCTTGTTGATTCTGTGTACACGCCGCATACATGTACCGTTCACGGGAACACATACACGCATACATCGGCACCCACACATCTACATACACACATGTCCATACATATATATATATATATATATACATATATGTATGTAGGTATATACGCGTAGGCACGCGCAGACACGTATACGTAGTATACAATCACCCGCAAGTATAAGATGTATACGTGCAGTAAAGACGCAAACAGAGGTACGCACATGCACACACGCCTGTACATTTGAATACGTTCAGGAGAATATACTCCTGCATTACACACGTTATCAGGTGGCCATACGCTCCCCCAGGATACAACGATATAGACATACATACACGTATATACGTCTGCCCCCGTGCCTGCTTTCGCAGTGCTCATTTCTACGAAGAGAGAGAGACGCGTAAGCCGTATAGAGGTGCTCACGCATGCGATTTGATATACACACGGGGCCATAAATAGATATATGTATGTATATTTCCTCGCAGGGGTATGTACTTGTGGATACACATGTATGTACAAAGGCGCGTTGAATGTAGTAGAGTGCAGGCGATATGGAGGACGTAAGGAGAGCAGCAGCAGGATCAAGGGGAGCACAGTATAACGCAGCCAGCTACTTCCTCTGCTGCTTACGCGTATATACACACACGTACACATCCGCAGATATATACTGCTGTCCCTGGACGTTTGTGTCCATACACGCGTGTGCATTTCTACATCGCAGTCCTTATACCTGTTGCTGCTGTTGCTGCTGCTGTTACCTTGCCGCTGGTGCTGCTGTTGCTGTTACTCGTGCATGTGTCGGTTCACGCTTCTGCGACTGCTGCTCGTCACAAGTTCGTACATTTCCAGGAAGCGACGAAGAAAGTTACTCTGCAGCAGGTGCTCCTGCAGCAACCTGCCAAGCAACTCCGCATAGCGCGCAGACCTCCGGGGGTGGGACTCATCTGCTGCCTTCGCGCACAACGCGTGAAACTCTTTCGCTGCTGCTGCCGCGTCCATTTTCAGCGCGTCCCATCCTTCCTTGAACTCTCTGAAGCACACACCAGCAGCAACAGCAGCAGCGCTACCCGTTTCTTCTTCTCTGCATGTAACGTAATCACGCAGCACATTCGTATACATATCGCTCTCCACATATATATACCACAAGCATATACATGTATTTGCACATGTATATATATATATATGTACGCATTATGCAATACTACCATATATATGTATGTGTATGTGTATAGAGTTGTATATATTCGGATTTCGAACGCACACCCAACTCATTCGTATATTCCTGTCTCTCTCTCTATATACGTACACATCATATATATATATATATATATATATATATTTGCACGCGTATATATATATATACATACGCATATGTACAACTACCACATATATGTGTATGTGTGTAGAGTTGCATGTATTCGGCTATCGAACGCTCACTGCGACAAAAGCAGCGACAGCAGTAGTAAATGTTTCTCTTTTTCTCTCTCAACAAGAAGCTTCATACCAAACACACCCCGACGGTCCCTGCATCGCAGACAGACCCAGCAGCAAAGCTCCGTAAACCCCTCCCCCCCCCTCCCCGCATGCCGCAGCGTGTCTCTCTCTCTGTCTACGTACAGAAGTGTACAGAGGTACAACGCAGACGGACGTCTACACGGACTCTCACTTCTACACAGGCATCGACGCAGTTATCCCGACGACCGACGTAATATATCTCCGGGTTTAGCTAAATCCGCAGATCACTGTGTGTGTG
>KL647312.1:1127587-1247936 GCA_000727475.1 Sarcocystis neurona | reverse complement strand
CATCTCTGTATCTCTGTGTGCAGGTGCACGAGTGTGAACTGGTGTGGACGGAGACAGGAATATACACTCACGCATACTGCGACGCCTCTTGCACAAACTCCAGACACAAGACGCCGAGATCACTGCAAAGAGGCGGAGCTTCGACGGGTTCAAAAACTTCTTCATCTCCCTGTTCACTCTCCGAGGCAGCCTCGTCGGCTGCAGCAGCAGCTGCTGCCGCAGAGGGCGCAGTCGCAGCCGCGTCCTCTGTCCTTCGCTGAGTTTCCTCCTTCAAGCTGCCGCCGCGGGACGTGTCTCGACTGTCCCTCGGTGCTGCAGTAGCGGCAACTGGCCCTGCTGCAGGGTGTTGTTGCTGCTGAGGCTCTGCGCTGCGAAGCCCGCTTCCTCGCAGCCCTGCTGCTCTTCCACTCGCGAGGCTGCTGCCTGCTGCGGCTGCTGCGGCACGCTGCTGCAGAGAGGCAAGACGCGACAGCTGCGGTCTCGCGCTGAGTGTGGAAGGCGAACCAGCAGCAGCTGCTCCTCCTGCAATCGCCTGCTGCAGCTGCTGCAGTGACGACGGGTGCTGCTGCTGCTCCCTTCTCGGTTCGACCCCTGGGGGTGCTCCTCCCAACAGCGGCGGCGAAGCGGCTGCGAGACGTGCTGCTGCTGCTGCTGCGCCAGCTGCTGGTGGTGTACCAGCAGTCCCGCCAAGACTTCCCCTCTCTCCTGTCGCTCCTCCGCCTGCTGCTGCAGGATACCGTCCCCCTGGCGGCAACAGTCCTCCCCCCCCTGCTGCAGCCGCTGGAGCACCACCACGTGGAGCGCCCCCAAAGAAAGGAGAGTGCTGCGTCGCGTAAGGCGTTGCCGTCTTGCATGCGCCGCTCAGACGACCTGCTGCTGCTCCTCCTACTCCTGCTGCTCCAGCAGCAAACGACAGGTCCCCTCGAGCGGCAGCCGGAGGCAGAGAGGCGCCTGCAGCAGCAGCCGCGGCACGCGTAGGCAGCAGGCCCCCTCCACCACCACCTGCTGCAGCAACTCCTGCTGCACCACGTAGTCTGCTGCTGCTCATCGAAGAACCCGAGGGAACTGCTGCTGCTGCTGCTGCTGCAAGAGGTACACCCCCCACAAGTCCCGGCTGTGTTGGCCGGGGTGCAGCTCCAGCCACCCCACCTGCACCCACTCCAGCACCGACACCAGGAGCAGCAGTGCCAGCAACAGGAGCAGCGCCGCCAGCAACAGCAGCAGCGCCAGCAGAGGCAGGGGACGGACCCGCACTCGCGCCCCCCCCTGCAGCAGCTGCAGCTGCGCGCTTTAACGCCTTCTTCCGCTCGAAGACGCTCCGCTGTTCCTGTAAATAGCGAGAGTAGCACTGCTCTCCTCGCAGACCCACTACTGTAAACGTTCCTTCCTGAGCAACCTGTATGCTCCCGCCTCTTCGTTCGTCCAGCAGCGCCTGTGGAACACGAACAGGACCACCAGCAACCCCACCCCCCACACATCTGTCACCACACCAACCGGCTGCACCGCGCCCGTCGTATCTCCACCACTCGCTACCACCATCACCCGGCAAGTGGCATCACTGTCTTACCTATAGATCTGCATACACATGTATATCGACGTATACACATAATATATACATATATATTGTATATTTGTATATGCACATATGTAAATATAAATGTATACACATGCATATATATATATATATATATACACGCACAAGTGTACGTATGTATATCGACTAACACACACGCACACACCCATACACACACACAGACACACACGTTCGTCACTGCAGCAGCTACCCTACCTACTCAAGTGCAGCAGGTACAGGCGTCACGAGACCGCACCAGCACTCACGTTCCAGCAACAGCAACATCCGCTACCAACCAGCAGCAGCATCCCCACCACACAGCTGGTGTTCACCCCCCCCACGAAGTAGCACTGCCCTTTCATCCTAGCTCCCTGGCTACCAAGGCATGCCTACGATCATCTGATTTTGAACTATCCCTGTATGCGGTATGTCCCTCCTTTCCCCGCAGAGGCACTTTGATGTACACGTATCATCCACGGGGAAGTACAGATGCAGGAGGCCCCTTGTCTACACACAAGTCGCACACATAAACTATAAGGTTCGACTGGGACACACATCTGCAGGCGTCACGCGTACGCACACAGCAAGTCGAAGATGAAGAAGACGAAGCATTCAGAGATACACAAGTGTACAGATACACAAGTGTACACATACACACGCGTACTGGTAGACAAGTGTACAGGCACAGACGCGTATAGATCCATAGATGTATAGATACATAGGTGTATAGATACACAGGTGTGTACACACACAGGTGCATAGATACACAGGTGTATAGATACGTAGGTCTATAGATACATAAGTGTCCATATGCATCTATGCACACACGAGGAGCGATCCGCTTCTTACATCTTCTCTGATTTCTGCCACAGACTTGGCTTTTTCTTTGAAAATTTTCTTCATCCAGTTACTGCTGCGCAGATCCAACAAATCTTGGATCTTGAAAACGATAAGCTTCGAGTAGTTCGCACGCTGCTGCAGGTCCTGCAGCTTCCCCATAAACTCCTGCAGCATCGGCTGCGTGTGCGGCTGCTTGTCCAACGTAAAACCTGCCCCAGGCGCACATGCGACCCCACACCCGCCGCGTGTGACGCAAGGACAGCAGCAGCAGCATCCGTGCCGCGGCAGCAGTAACACAGTAGCAGCAGCAAGCGCAGCCCGTGACACGGGAGCTGCCGCAGCAGGTGGCAGAGCAGCAGCCGCAGCAGAGACGGGAGCTGCTGCAGCAGCTGACACCGCACCAGCAGCAGCCGCACGGCGGACAGCAGCAGCAAACACGGGCGGAGCAGCAGCAATGACACGGCAGCCGTCGCAATCGTACCTCTCCCCCGCGCACATCCACGAGGCACTGAGAAGAGCACACTGCCGGGCAGCACCTACGAATCTACACGTATGTAGAACTACACGTATGCAATACTATACCCGTGACCCACGCAGAAATCTGACGAAATTCCTTTCCTGTCTTTGCCTTTTTCCCTCTCTCTCTCTCTCCCTGAATATGCGTAGTATATGCGCGTGTGGCTCTATGTTTCGCCTGGTGCGGCCATATGAGTTGCCATCAACGAAGGGCACTTACAGCAAGTAGCCCGCTGCACAGCACACACAGACGCATGTCACGACGACACGAGTACGAGCACGCGAACGTGGTCGACGGATACACCAGACAGAGAAAGAGAGAGAAGAACACATACAGACAGGTTCCCCCTTCTATAAAATATGTACTCATCCGTGTCTACATACAGTGCAGCTGGCCTCACACATATATACGCAAGTAGAGAGACAGAAGAACACATACAGACAGGTTCACACTTCAATAAAGTATACACTTATCCATGTGTACGTACAGTGGAACCCGACTCAGACATATACACACAAGTACCTGTGTGTCTTTCTATCACACACGAACACAGACGCATGCACCCACGTATTTATCAACAATACTTTGCACTTCCCCACATCTGTCCATCCGCATCTACGTGTATATATATATATATATTTGCATCGAAAGACATGTAGATACACACTTACTGTTCCCACATGCAAAACTACGTATGTATACACACAAATAACGAAGTTAGATTGCATATATACATGCGGGGACAATGTACACGTACACACACGTATACACACGACACGGGCACACACACACACACCACACATAGGGAGAGAAAACAGGTCAGAAGCTCTGCGAAGCCAGGAACTCTCGGCGCTAGATATTACTGCGTGATGTCTAAAAAGACACCGTCGTGGATAAACAGAGAGCTGCATCACCTGCGCCTGTACACAGCAGGACGATACACATGCCTACAAGGCGAAGGCGCATGCTGTGGTACTCCAGCAGAGAAAGAAAAACGCTTTCTGGCGTCCGGCGACGCACGTCCGCCTTCGGGCTTGAAACTCTTCCGAAAGAAGACGGGCGCGTGATACACATCCCCCATATACAGGTACAGACGAGGAGAAGCAGGAGGACATGTGCTACGCTCTTCCACGTCGAAAGACGTACAAAAAAACGACAGACCACGCCGACGTTCTGTAGACAACATTTACAGACGAAGGGGAGCACACGGCGTGGGACGGATGAGGAGAGAACGATGACACGGAGACGGGAAGATAAGAAGCGACAGGACTTACCGATGGTCGTCAGCAACTCTGTAAAACACTCAATAAAATGTTCGTGGGGGAAGTAGTCCGGGTCCCCTTTATAGCCGAAAACCAACGAGGTGACGACCGCCTTTAGAACGCTAGGCGCGATGCACTTCCGCAGATAAAGCTCGCCAATAAAACGCATGTCTGCAGCACAGACGCAGAACCGGAACCCCACACCCACAGCAACAGCAAAACGGCAGTGTGCCTCCATGGCAACAGCAGCAGCACTACCAACCGCGGCAACGCCCGCGCAGCGCCACAGCACCCTTCACAAGAAAAAAGCAGCAGCACATGCAGCAGCACCACGACAACAGCGAGAACAGGATGCTTGCGCGGCAGCAGCGGCGGCACGACGACGGCGTGACGGCCGCGTACTGTCGCACCGCCACTGCTGGACTGAGGCGCGGCAGCCGCAGGAGCAGCTGAGCGCAGCGGTTCGCATTCTCGACAGCTGCAGACGGTCGGGTACGAACAGCAAGAAACTCCCGTGGAACTCACAGCAGAGGCACAGAAGGTGCATGCCCATGGCGACGAGAGCCTGCAACAGCAGCTGCGGACTGCAGCAGCGGCACACACACACACATGCGGCGGGGAGCAACCGCAGCAGCACCGGTATACGCAGCAGCCGCAGAGGAAGACGACAACGCAGCGGGGGAGGACGACCACCAGGATTGTCCAGCAGGAAACAACTGCAGCAGAGGAAGAAGAAGACGGAGAGAAGACGGTGACACGTGGACCACGCACGACAGAAAGAATGGTCGAGAAGACTTACTTCCCAACACACGGCCTTTTTTCTTCTTCTCAAGCTTCTGAATGTCGTCCTCCGAGTGACAAATCGCGCGCTCTGCTTCGCTCACTTCTAGAGCTCCCTTTGCATGCAGCCTGTTTCAGCGACAGCAATCACGTCGCCGCCACATACCCATAAAAGACAGAAAAAAGTCATTTCTCTATCTGCTCGCATATTCCGCCCACAATACACCGAAGTGAAAAGTCTCTGCAACCTCAACGAAGATAACATGTGAACGCGCGGCAGCATGCAGATTTTCCCTGCTGCAGATCACACAAATGACGTAGGACGCCCTGGGGACCCGCACACGCAGCTGCTATTCGTACACTCACGTCTTCGTCCATGTCGATCTATCCATGCAATTTACTAACACGTAGTATACCATGAGAGGTGTGCTTCATAAACACATGTACAGGCACCCACACCCATACGTAGACTTATACGTATATGATGCATATGCGTATATATATGTACATATATATATCTACGTATATGGAAAGAGAGAGACAAAGAGAGAGACACCGCTGTGTTCCGGCCGATGAGACAGTCACACTATGTTGGAAGTGGGGAAGGCTACGATCAGCACGGCGCAGCGTCCTCACAAACGACCGAGAAGAATGCTGCTCCTACTTCTTCGTGTCGTGATCCTTTCCCCTCGTCTTAAACGTCCTTTTCAAATGGGAGGACTACATTAAAACACCTATAATAGTGCTGGACACTTACTCACATACACATGCCTACTTGGCACACGTGTCTATCTCCTCCCCACATGTTAAAACGGGCGCGCCGCGATGAGGAGCGGAAGGCGAGGCAGACGCACCAGTGATGGGACATTTCCTCGTCTCGAGAAACGCGTACAGGTACGTGTCTTGTATTACGCTGAAAAGGTCCGGACTATACATACATATCTATGTACACACGTATCTTACCACACCTATATAGTGCGCACGAAGAGAGTGAGACAGAGACGACAGGTATAGAGGGCGACGGAACAAGAGAGAGCGATAGACTTGGGAGGCGTACGCTTCAAATTCTTCCTGGCAGCGATTGACAAACGCTCGATTAAAATTGAGATTTTTTTCTTCGCCGGCCTTTTCGAATTCCAAACTTCTCCACTTTAAAACTTGACACAAATCTGCGTACATCTCACTGTACTCCGGCTCCGTCACTGCCTGCGCGTACACAAATGCAGCAGCCGTGGCACACCGCAACAGCCTCCTCAGCACCACAGTAGTAACATCAGCAGCCCCACGGGGCACAGCAGCAGCGCCACCACCTCCGCACCGGCCGCAGCACAGCCCGCTGTGTCACTCGTTGCGATACATAGCCCGCGCACGTTCACCACTGCGGCAGAATCAGCAACAGCACCAGCGGCAGAACCAGAGACACCGAACAGCAGTCACAGCAGAGCCACCAGCAGCAAAGACGCGCAACACCACGTGCACCCGCTGCGTCAGCAGCAGCAGCAATAACGCGCAGACGTAACACCTATGCAGCAGTGAGGTATTTGCTGCTCCCTATAGACCGCAATCGCCACCCCCGCACATCCGCTTCACACCTGTGTGAGCGTCCGAACAACCGCGCAGACGTGCGCGAACGACACTAACACACATAGCTGCGTATATGTATATCTCTAGTATATACGCATGGACACAAAAGCATGTTAACTGGGTAGAAACAATATATATGTACATCTCAAGCGTCGGTATACGTACACTTATATACGCATAGACACCTGGTACACAGAAACATCTTACTTGAGGAGAAACAACATATATGTACACATCACGCTTCGATATGAGTACATCTATATACCGGAAGATTCACATATAGATAAATTCGTACACGTAGACGCCTCATCCGTAGATGAGTGTCCCACAAACAACGGGTAAGGGAAACCGCGTTGCCTTGCTCTGCGTCCTTTTCCACCGGCAGCAGCGTACCTTGGCGTAGACGAGGTCGGCCAGGAGCTGCAGCTCTTCCGCAGACTGCAGGCCCTCTCCTTCCACAGCAAGTTTCTCTGTCACGACCTCGAATTTCTCTATAGACATTTTATTGAGCAAACTGTTGAGCGTTCGCCGCAGTCGCTGTGGTCTGTCCAGCTCGTTTTTCTTCAGCAGGTAGCTTGGTCCTTCCCGTATGGGCTGGAAGCCACTCCGCGAGGCCTGCAGCACGCAGATAAACAACGGCAGCACTCTTTGTCCACGAGTTGCAGCAGCAGCAGCGACAGCAGCAGCACCACGGGAGGAGAGCGAGCCGCAGAAGCAAAGAGCGCGCAGCCTCCCGTCGAGCACCAGCAGCTCAGCGGGAGCGCGGGGAGTCACACAACAAGAAGCAGATGCGGCATGGGCAAACGCAATAATAGAAGAAGCTGCAGCACGAACAAACAGAAACGGAGCAGCAGTCCTGCCGTACATGCGTTTAGACGTATACCCAGGTGTCTCTCAGCTGGCTGTCAGCAAGCATATACAGAGAATTTGTTTCCTGTGACATGCACATATGTACACAGAGCTGGCCGCTCCTCCTCCTTCTTCGTACAAAGAGCTGGTCACTCCTCCTCCTTCTCCGACACGACCGTTAAGACGGACGTCACTTCGCATTTCTACATATGCAGCGTCCAAGCAGCACCTGTCGAACTGATGCTCCTGTTGCTATCCTTGGTCCAGCAGGTGAGTGACTGCTCATCACCTGCGTCTCGCGCTTGTGCGGCCTTGCTGCTGTTCCTGCGACTTCTCTTCGTCCAACTGCTGCCAGGCCTGCTGGGGCTGTCGCTCTTCACATGCGCCTCTCGACCAACGACAAGGCACTCTTATAGTAGAACTCACCGGAAGCCCAGATGCGCCGATCCCCGTCCCACTGCCGCTGGACGAAGCAGCAGCCCCACCAGCAGCACCACTAGCAGCACCAGCAGCAGCTCGTGGAGCCGAGAAGAACTCCGCCATTCGTGAAAGCGACTCTCCGGTGTGCTGCCCGCTGCTGCGGCTTCCCCCTCTATTCGTACCTCCTTCCTAAAAGAACACCCACAGCGACAATAGCAGACGGCACACATGTCACCGCATATTTACGTAATTGCACCTACACGTATTGAAGTGTACACATATACATGTACACACACACGCACAGACATCATCTGTAGTTATACCTATACGTAAGTTTACACATGTGTATATATATTATATATATACATGCACACACAAGCAGAAACATCAACAGCAGCAACACTAGCAGAAGGCAAACACGTCACTGCTTCTTGACGTAATGAGACCTACGGGCACACATGTGTACACATGTCGATATGTGTACGCATGCATACACGTGTTGTTCTCCACACACACCAGTGGACGTACGTATGTGTGGACACAACTTCCCGCTGCGCTCGTCGCTGCACGTAGCCTCTATGAGCGTCTTCGCCTGCATGGGTTGTTATGTTTGCTGCTAGGACATATCTACAGCCGTATCTGCAACTGCTGCTATCGGTCCGTCTGTGGCTGCAGCTGCGTTTCCACCGGTGTACATCTGCCTAACTCATGCGGGGATAATGATACATGTATGCGTATTCCTCTGTAGGCTTCCCTAGCCATCCACAGGTACAGACTTCATCCATCTATCTATCTCTCGCTCTCTCTCTCTCTCTATATATATATATATATATATACGGGCATACAGATACAAACTTCACATATACATATATATATATATACTGGTGCGCATACTGCAGAGCCCGTTGGTGCTGCTGGATCTTACCCCTCGCCAGTTGTCTGCGGCAGGGCCTGTTCGTTCTGCTGCTGCTGTCCGCCCGGCAGCAACTGCAGTATCAGCCGCCGCAGCTGCAGCAGCCCTGGGACCGAAGTGTCTGCCTTCGAACGAAGCGCCGTCATTTGTTGATTCTGCTGCATGCATGCGGCCGCTGCTGTTACTCGCTCCTCCTCCTCCTGCGGTGGCGACTTTGTGTTTCCCTCCCGAGCCCATCAGCGACGGGCCTGCATCTGTTCCTGCTGGACCCAAGCTGCTGCTGCTACGGGAGAAGCTCTCTCCCGCTCCTCCTCCTCCTCTTTCTCTTCGCTCGCCGCCTCCTCTGCGCTCTGCTCCGCCTGCGAGACTCCACTCCTTAAAGGCGCCGGCTCCGCCCCTCTCTCCTGCCCCCCTGCCTCCGGCTGCTACGCCGCCGCTGCTGCCGCCGTCCCCTCCCCTTCCTCCTCCTCCGCCCGTAGCACCAGCAGCTCGAACAAAGCCCAAATCATCGGAGGGCCCTAGCGTCCCATGTACAACACTCAGGAAGCAGGAAAGCAGCTGCCCGCGAGTGTAACGTGGAGGCGGCCCTGTCGCTGCAGCAACAGCAGCGCCAGACGCGGCCCGGGCCCGAGAGGCACTCGGGGCAGCAGCAGCCCCACATATGCTTTGCCCGAGTTGTGACGCCGGTAGCCCGGAAGGACGGGGAGGCGCAGCAGAAGTTGCTGCTGGTGCTTCTGATCCCCTTGGTGCTGCTTCCGACTCCATGCCACTGGCACCAGCCGAGTCGCCAGCAGCCGCCGAAGGTGGTGGTGCCCTCTTTACCCCAGGAGTCGCCGGGGTGGCCGTAGTAATAGCAGCAACAGCAGGTCGACGGGCTGTCGCCAAAGGCGACGTAGACGCGCTCGTCCTCTCTCCCTTCTTTTTCTCCTCCTCCCCATTCTTCTCGTTTCTCCCCTCCGAAACAGCTGCTGCTGCCCAGTCGTCTCTGCCTTTCTCTTCACCCGGCGACGCTGCTGTTGCTGCAGGAGAGTCGCCTGCTGTCGGAGCAGCAGCAGCAGCAGGTGTGCGCGCAGCCGCCAGAGGTTCGGTTCTGTGTTTCTGGCTCGACTGCTGTTCGTTTGCAGCAGCAGACACCAGCACGTCCTTCACCCGCTCAACCAACGACGCCGCTGAACGAGGCGCCGCTTCCGGCGCTGCCGCAGTGACCGAGACACCCGAAGAGCCAGCGGACAATTTTGACGCTGCAGTTGCTGCTGAGTCTGCCGATCCTGCTGCTGCTACCGCTGCTGCCTCTCCTTTCTTCTTCTCCTGCTCGTCCAACCCCACACCGCCTGCGGTGCAACACGCTCCTGCTGCGGTTGTTTTTTCGTCTTCGTCTGCGCGGGGGGTTGTTGCCAATAGGCCTGCTCCTGCCTCTTCCACCCCCGCTGCTGCAGCAGCTGCTCCTTCTGCTCCCCTAGGCGCCTCAACCGCAGCGTCACTACCATCTGCAGCCCCCGCAACAACACGCAGCTCTTCGCCCTTCTTTTCCTCCTCCTCTTCTCCGTCGCTCTTCCTTTCATCCTGCGCTGCAGCAACTGCTCCTACTACTCCTGATACCGTCCTCTCCTTCGCCGTTTCCCCTGTCGCTGCTCCGGTTCTTCCTGCCGCACACACGGCTGCCGCAACACCTGCACCTCCTTCTTCGACGGCGACAGCAGCAGCACCCTCCCGCTCCTTCCCGTCAACGGCTGCTGCGTCTGTTGTTGTTGCTGCCTTTGCAGGATGCGCTGATGTCGCTGCTGCTGCAGTGGAACGAGGTCTGAATAACGCTGCTGCTGCCGCAGCTTTTTCTGCCGCTCCTCCCCCTCTTCCTCCTTCTCTGGTGTCCTGCAACACTTCTGTTTCTCCTTCTGCTACCTCTGCTCCACTTGTTGCTGCCCTTCCTTCTGTGGTCATGCTATTCTTTCTCTCTTCTGCTGCTGGCGTTAACGCATGCCGTGCTGCCGTTGGTGTTCCTGGTGCTGTGGCTCCTGCTGCTACTGCAGCGACGCCAACCACAAGCTCTCCCTCAGCGGCGCTATTTCTCTCACTCTCTCCTCTCCAGCTGCTGCTTCTTCTCTCCTCGTGACGCGTGGGTCCAGACGCAGCAACAGCAGCAGCAGCACTCGGTGGCCAGTCGGCAGCAACAACAGCCACTCCTCGCTTGGTCGTCGTCTGCTGCTGCTGCTGGTCTCCTTCCCCTTCTCGGCCTCCTCCTGCAACTTCTTCCTCCACTGCCCTCCGTTCCGCAGGGACGCAACCGCTTTTCTCCACTGCAACAAGTGTACCGGTCTCTCTTGTTCGTTGATGCAGCTGCTGGGACACAGCTTCTTTCGCCCGTTCCGGCTGCTTCTTCTGCTCTGCTGCTCTGCCCTTCTCCTTCTTCGTCTCCCCTGTGCCATACAAACAGCAGGAACAGCGCCCGCAGCGAGGATGTCGGGCAACGTACAAGACGCCCACTTCGCAGCAGCTGTCGCAGAATCCACAGCAGCAGCACACCCGGGGCACTCCGGCGAACATACCACGTCCACAAATAGCAGCAGCCACCTACGGCCCGCCGTGGGAGTGACATCAGCGGCAGCAGCAGCAGTAAAGGGGACAGCAGCAACGACTCCAGCAGCAGCAGCTGCACTAACAGCAAAAGCAGCACGAGTAACAGCAGCTGCGGCAGCAATCCGAGCGGACGTCGCACCAGCTGCGGGAGCAGCACAACTCTTTTCTGGCGTCTACGGATGAGACACGAATAGCAGACGCAGCAGGCAGCACTGCAGCAGACAACACACCCCCGACCACGTCAGCCGAAGCAGGAAGAAGCGTAAAAGAAGCAACAAAAGCCGAACCAGCATCTGTCGTGCACACGCTGTTGTAACAGCAGCAGCTTTGGGAACGCGTGTAAACCAGTACGCTGCCATCGCACCTGCACCAGCGGCAAAACTGTGGGTCTCTCACCTGGCGTCGTGTCCGCTGCTGCTGCTACAAATGCTCCTACGGTCGTTGTTGCAGCAGCAGAAGTGTCGTCCTGCAAGGGCATTGGGTATTCCCCTGCCGGTTCAGCTGCAGCGGAGACCGCGGCTTGCTGCAAGGCGGCACCGCTGCCGCTGCCCCGCACGCTACGATGCGCACTTTCTCTCTGTTGTCGCACAGCAGGATCACCGGCGCCAGCAGCAGGAGAACCCGCAGCAACAGCCGCGTCTGCTGACCCCTCCCCTCCTCTTATGCCTTCCCCTCCTTCTCCTCGTTCCTCCTCAGCCCGTGCTTCCGCAGGAGCCGGCAACCCGCGATATGTGCCCGCACCCAGCTGCTGCTGCAGCGCTGCAACGTTGCTGCCGTGGAGACCCGTTGCAACGCTCCGGCGTAGTGCCGCTGCAGCAGCCGCGTGAGGCGACTCCCCAAGCACTCCGGCAGCCGCAGACGAGGCAGCAGCTGCAGCAGCTCGAAGATCCGACTTCCTCGACAGTCTACCGCGGGCAGTTGCTACTTCTTTGACAAAATCCTCTTTCCTCGCGACGCCAGCAGCAGCAAGTCGTGCTAGCCCACGTCCCGGCGCTGCTGCCGTTCCGTCGGCAGCAGCCAACTTCTGCTTCTCTCCCCCCGGTCCCAGCAGACTTTCCTGCATTCTTGCTATTGCCCCTCCTCCTCCTGCTTTTCCTCCCGCTGGTGCTCTGTCTTCGCCGCCTGCTGCAGTTGCTTTCCTCGGCTCTCCCCGTGTGTGAGACTTCCCGTCTCTGTCTCGCAAACCAGCAGCAGCTGTCCTACTGCTGCGTTCTTCTCGCTCAGCAGCTCCTGCTGCGCCTGCGCCATGCGCACCGACGTGCATCCGCTCCGCAGCTGCATCTCCCCCTTCTACCGAAGGTCCCCCCTGTGCAGTGGGGGCGTCTGCTGTGTCGCCTGCGGGTGCCGCAGCAGCAGCAGCAGCATTTCGTTTCTTCCTTCTCAGCAGCAATACGCCGTTCTGCAGGGGAGCAGCACTGGTGCTGCCCGTCTGGCGGACGTCTGCACCAGATTCGTCGGCAGCAGCAAACACCCTCTCCCCGCTGCTGCCGCTCCGCTGCTGCTGCTTCCCCTCCTGCTGCGCCATCCCCCCGCCCGTCCGTCTGCGCACGCCCGAGCTCGCGACCGCATTCTCGATCAAACAGACTTCCCTTCGCTGCTGGGCATCCTGCAGCTGCTGCCGCAGTTGCTTATAGACCTGAGTTCCGTACTTTCCCTTATACTCTGAAGGCTGCTGCTGCTGCTCATCTTTTCCCTCCTCATGCAGTAGCGAGCGAGTTGGTGGTGGGAAGGCGGCAGCTGCTGCCCCCCCGTCCATCAGCGGCGAACTGTGAGACGAAGGTCGGCCGCCACTCGCTGCTGCTGCACGCGCACTTCCCCGATCGAAAGCAGCAGCAGCAGCTCCTTCCTCGGTCGGCGCTTCTGCTACTGTTGCTGCTCCATATTCTGCTGTTGCTGCCCCTCCATCGCAGCCGCTCCGGCTGCGTGCTGCCACGTCAGACCCCGGTAGCAGAGGAGGTGGAGGAGGAGGTGGCGAAAGCACCTGCTGCTGCTGTTGCAACGAAGAAAAGTCTTGTCTCCGGATGTCTTCTTCTTCTCCCCTTCTCTCTGGCGATGCCGCTGCTGCCCCGGCCTCCTCGCTCCCTCGCAGCAGCGCGCCCGGTCGTTCTGTTGCGTGCGCTGGCCCTGCGTCTCCGCAGGCTGTTGCACGCCAGTCTGGAGAGGCAGCACCGGCAGGCACGTGACAGCAGGGGACCGGAGCATGCATCGAGGGCAAGACGCCCTCGTGGAGGGGTGCTGCAACACCCCACGAATGTTGGTGGTGCTGCGGCTGCTGCGTTTGTCCGACAAACATCTGCTCGTGCCGCAGCACTTGCTGGCGACCAGGGTGAGGCCCCTGCTCCATCTGCTGCTCACGCAGAGGATATCCCGCCTGCTGCTGCTGCCCGGAGGGAGAGACCTGTTGCTGGGGCGGCGGCACCCCCGGAAGCAGCGGCTCCTGCTGTGGGTGAGGCGGCCACAGATGCTGCTGCTGCTGCAAGAAGGGCGCCACGTCATCGCCGCGCGACAAATGCGAGGGACGCACACCCACAGGTGCCATCTCTCCGTCCGCATGCGTCCGCAGCACGTTGTTGCTTGAACCTTTCCTCGGGACACTCTCCACCCCCTGCTGCTGCACAGGGCTTTCGGCTGCTCCTCTGCTATAACCCTTCCTGCCAACAGCAGCAGCAGGGGGACCACCGTCGCCCTGCGATTGCTGGTGCTGCTGCAACAGATACACGTCGCGCTCCTCCGACACGAGTGACCCCCTTTCCCTGCGCATGCGAGCGTGATGCTGCTGCTGGTGTTGCTGCTGCTGTTGGGGCAGTAGTGGTGAGCTGTCTTCTCTGCGCAGAAGCGGCGGCTGCTGGGTGGGTTTTCCCCCCCACGCTCCGCTGCTTCTGTGATGATTGTCCGCCGCTGCAAAGTCTGGACGTTCTGCCGTGGGCGCTGCAGCAGGCGGCTTCTTTCGACTGTGTTTCCCTCCTCTCGCTGCTGCTGCTCCTCCCCCCCCGTCGCCCAAATAAGCTGTTGCTGTTCGTCTTCTCTCAGCCGCGTCTTCGTTCTCTCTGGCAGGAGAGCTGCCCTGCGATGGTTGCTGCTGTGGCTGCTGCAGCCACGGCGTTGCTGCTCCTCTCTGCTGTGCGCCCCGCTCCCTTCTTTTCTGGCCTGCAGCATAAGCGGGCCCATCGCCGCCTCGTTCGCCTCGGTCCATATAGTACTGGCACTCTCCTGGCTGCTGATGTTCCTTCTGCGTCTGTACCCCTGCAGCTTCGTACGCCGAAGACGGCTTGCCGCTGCTGTCTCGCGCTACAGGTGTTGCTGTTGCAGCGTCACCGGCGTGTCCTCCCTCTCTCTCCCTCTCCTGCTGGTGCTGCAGCACCACCTGTTCCTGCTGCGGCAGCTGCTGTTCAGGCGGCAGATGAGGCGGCGCAGGCAGATCCCCCCCAGGAATGTGTACCCCAGCGTCCAGTGGGTAGTAAGGAGACGGTGTCATGATGTGCTGCTGCTGCTGCTGCGAGTATGCAGGTGGTCGCATGGCAGCTGCTCCTGCTCCTTCCTCTCCACCTCCTCCTCCAGGCATATGGACTGCGTGATGCTGTGGCGGGGGATGGTAGAGAGACGGCGGCAAAGGAAACGAAGGCACAGATGGACCCCGGTCACCGTAGTAATGGCAACACGAAGCGGCGTGCGCTGCTGCGACAGCAGCAGCTGCGTCGTCTGGTACCTCAGCCACTGCGCTGCTGCCTTCTGCTGCTGCGGCTGTTCCGGCTCCTCCTGCCAGACACCGAGCCCCTTCTGCAGCGGCATCGCACGGTAGCTGCCTGCCCATCGGAGGCGAGACGCCGCGTCCTCCACCAGCAGCCAGCGGGAAGGGCACTCCGTACAACGGGTGCTGAAGCTGCTGCTGCTGCTGCTGGAGCAGTCCTATGTGCGGGGACGCATGGCTGGCATTCGCATCTGCTGCTGCTGCTCCTCCAGCGCCGGGGACTGCGGGGCCACCGGACGCGACAGAGAGAAGCGAAGGGGACGGAGAAAGCGGGAGCACAGCTGCTGGCGGTTGACCGACCCCGTGGGTGTGCTCTGGATGCAACCCCGCCGTCAGCATATACAGAGGCTTCCCTCCCACGATTCCTGCTGTGGTGTCCGGAGCAACTCCATCTCCAACAGCAAAGCCAGCACCGGTGCTGCTTCCATCTGCTGCCTCTGCTGGGCCGCCTAGCGCTGCTCCCTCTGCCATTGCTGCTGCTGTGTCTCCGCCCGATCGCCCTGCAGAGCCGCACACACTAGGCGGCGGCCCTGTCGCCGCTAGAGGAGGGTAAGCAGCAATCGGAGCTGGCCCCGTATGCGAAGGCAGCAAGCTGCTTCCTGCCAGCAGCTGCTGCTGCTGAGATGAGTCGTGGGGAGGACGCGGCCGGGGCAGCGCGGGCACGTACTTCGTAGAAGCTGGGAACGCGGCAGGCATACGACTCGTGCCGCCTGCAGCAGCAGCCCCCTCCACCCCTGCTGCAGCCGCCTCGACGTCACTGCCCTCCTGCTGCGGCTGGAACGGAAAGTGCTGCTGCTGAGGAAAGAACTGCTGCGGGTACGGCTGGCGAGGTGGCACCTGCTGGTGGTCTCTCTGCCCGAGCTTCTGCTGCATGTTTGCCGCTTCTTCCGCTCCTGCGCCGTCCACGTGCTGCCTCAGCAACTCCGCTCCCTCGCTGCGCTCATGGTGCTGCTGCTGCTCAAAAACACCTGCAGCACCTGTGTCACGCAGCAGCACGTCACCGTGTGGGCACGGGAGCCTGCTGCCGGGCCTCGACGAGGAATCCGTCATACGTTCTGCTGCGCCGACGCAGTGAGGTGGGTGTCCCGCTGCTGCTGCTGGAGTGTCGTGGAACACTGGCTGCTGCAACGGGCGGTCTCCCCCTTCGGGAGCGGCCGGGATCGGGAAGCCAACTGCAGATGAGGAGTCGCTCGTCCCTGCTACTGAGCCGCCTCCACCTGTTCCTCTGTCGCTGCTGCCTGCGGCGTACACAAAGGGCAGCTGCATCTGCTGCTGCGGCAACGGCAGACGCTGCTGCGGCTGCATGCGCGAAGCAAGTGCGTCCGCTGCAGACGCCGCACCGGGAGACAACTGCCGCTGCGCTGGGAACGGCAGTTGCATTGCCGGCGGATGATGGTGGGCCGCTGCCAGTGGAGGCGGAGGAGGGAAAGCACCTGCTGCTGCTGCAGCTTCCGCTTCTCCTGGAGAATGAAGACCGACGGGGGGTCCGTCCGGAGGACGGAGCTGAGCCTGCGAGTGTGTCGCTGCTGATGCTGCTGCTGCGTCATGATACAGCAAGGCTTCATCCGCAAATGCATGCGCCCCTCGCGGCTCTCTGAAGCTCGAGTGCTCCGCTCCTGCAGCAGGGAACGTCCCGGGAGGCGCGCTTCGCTGCATGCCTGCCGTCGGAGGTTCTCTGGCTGTGAAGTGGCTGCTGCGCGTGGCTCCTTCTGAAACTCCCCCTGCATGTTTCTTCTGCCGCAGAAACTTTCCTTTGGGGCGATCGGAGGCAGCAACACCAAGGGGGGAGTCTGCACCTGCCATCCCTGGCTGCTGCTGTCGCCGGCTGTATCCTCCTGCTGCTGCATGCTGCTGCTGCAGGCTGCTGCGTGACTCCGCTGCTGCTGCCGGCGACGCTGGAACCGACGCTGCATGTGAAGAAGTACCGGCTGCTCTGCTGCCTCCTGCTGGGCCTCCGCATCGCGACGGCCCTGCAGCAGACGGCCTTCGTTGTTGGTGTTGGGTAGCTCCTCTCCCTCTGCGACCGCCCGGGGAACCCACACCAGCTGCAGGAGGGACGGAAGCAGAAAACCCACCAGCGCCTCTGCTGCTGCTCAGTCCCGCTCCCGGAGCTGCTTCCGGCCCCCTGTCGTACGCGCCTTCCGCGGGTAAGACTCCTCCTCTCTCCTGGCTGTTCACCACCGGCTGCAGCAGAGGAGGAGAACCACGACCAGCTGCAGCCACCACTCCGTAGGGAGCGCCACCACCTCCAGGGCTACGCAGGACAGGCGCCGCACACGTCTCTCCCACCACCCCTCCTCCTGCTTGTCTCGCTGCCGCTGCTGCTGTTGCATAAGCCTCTCCCAGCCGTGCGCGGCTGCTGCCCGGGTCGCCTGCCGCTCCCGTATACGGGTCCACTACGGCATTGAAGCACACAGCAGTGCTGTTGCCGCTGCTGCGAGGAGGAGGAGGAGGAGGTGGCAGAGGCGGTGGAGGCAGGGCACCTTCTGCCCCCGGGTCTGCACCTGCAGGGTAGAACGGATACCCTCCGCTGAAAGCCGCGTCTTCTTTGGCGTCTCCCACCATGTGGCGTCTTCCGCAACATGGAGACCCTGGCTCTCTCGACAAAGGCAGCTGCTGCCGCTGCTCGGAGGGTGTCTCTGCGCCGTGTTGCTGCTCCCTCCCTGGCTGCTGCTGCGGCGGCGGTGGCATCGCCTCTGCCACTCCCGGGTGCTCCGCGTACATGCCGACCCACGGGGACGGCGCGCAGTAGCTACCTGATGCCAGCAGCGCAGCAGAAGCAGCAGCCTGCCTTTCTTGAAGCATGTGTCGCTCCTGCAGACAGTAGTGCTCCACCGGTACGTACGACGGATAAAAGCCAGGTTGCTGCTGCAGCGGAAACGGTGGCATGCACATCATCCGACACGGAGTCTGGCCGCCTGCGGAAGCTGCTGCGAGCCCCTCTTCTTCTCCATCTCGCCTGCCGCTTCCTGCTGCCGAGGCTGCTGCTCCTGCCCCACATGGACTATCCAGACGCTGCTGCTGCTCTCTCTCTCCCACGGGCACTGCCGGTGTCGCGAAGTAATATCCTTCCTCTCCCCCGACGGCACCTGCACCAACAGCAAAGCACGGGCCATCACGAGCAACGCCGCCACCAACACCCGCATCCCGTCTGACGCTCGGTCCCCCTTCTCCTCCGGCTGCTCCTCCTGGTGCCCCGGCTCCTGCTTTGTGGGGAGCTGCTGCGGCTTCAAGAGCAGCGCCAGCAGCGTTCGCCGTGCCGGAGAGAGCCTCCGGTTGCAACGTTTCAGGAACGAACGTCGGCGCCCCAGCAGCACCAGCAATACCTTGTTGGCCACCAGAAACCAAAGCCTCGCCCTGCACTTCCTTTTCCCCTTTCTCCCTTTGCTGCTGCTGTTGCTGCCACTGCCTCGGGCCAATCTCGATGTCTGTACTGCTCCTGCTGTTCAGCGCCGCTCCCCCAGCAGCACCCGGGGCTCGCTTTCCAGCGCCGCCGCCTCCCGGAGCTGCTGCGCCGCCGTGTTGCTGCCCTCGACCGGCGGCGGCCCAAGCCGCGCTTTGAAATGCGCCTCCTGGTGCTCCTCTTCTGTTGGCGCACACACCAGCACCGCTTCCCCTTCTCTCTCTCCCCCCCCTTCCACGCACGCCGGCTGAGTTTTCTGCTGCTGCGGGTAATGCCACCGAAGCCCCGTCTCCGACTCCCCGTCCTCCTGCTGCATACGTGTACTGACTACTTCTTCTGCTGCTGCTGGGTTTGTTATTGCTGCCTCTGTAATACTTCTCCTCGCTGCTGCCTGACATGCTGGTCCCCCACGTGCCGCGACCTCCTGCTGCTGCCCCAGCAACGTACAGCCCTTCCCGTTGCTGCTGCTGTTCCCAGGGCTGCTGCTGCAGGCCGCCTCCAACAACAGCCGCTGCGCCCCCTCTTCCTCCCGGCACACACACACTGCCCCCTCTGCGTTGCTGCTGCTGCTGCTGCTGTGGGCTGGTCTGTTGCTGATGCTGCAGATCCAGCCGCCCCCGGTAGTCCGCTTCCTTGCTGTGCTCCGCAGTACCAGCAGGCGTTGCAGGAGAGAGGCACGCTGACTCGTGGTAAGATGGGGGCTGCGGCAAGACCAAAGACCCTGTCGCTCCTGCTGCAGGTGCTCCATAAGCCACAGCAGATTTCATCCCAGGCTCACTCTGTTCGTTCCTCCCTTCTCCTCCTCCTCGTGCTTTCTGCCATGTCCCCGGTGCTCCTGCTGGCCCCCCTGCGGCTTGCTGTTGTTGCTGCTGCCGGACCCCGGTGCCCCATGGCGCTGCTGCAGGAGAGTCGGCAGCAACAAAAGGCAGCACGCCTTCTCTTGCTGCTTCTGTCGGTGCTGCTGCTGCTGCTCCGCCCCTTCCTCCTCTTCCTTTCTCTCTGCCGCCGGAGTTTCCTTCTTCCACACCCTCCCTCCTTCTCCTTCCGGCAAGCCCCTCTTCCTGTGCTTTGCTGCGGCTGCCTTTGCTGCTGTCGGCAGCGGCCGCGGTCGCCCCCCGCTTCGGACTGCGCGGGTTCAGGCGGTTCGGACGGAGCATCGCTGCTGCTGTTGCGCCTGACTTCTCTGCCGCTGCAGGCAGAGCGCCGCACGCGTACGCTGGCCGCCCGTAGACCGCTCCTGCTGCTGCCGCGCCGCCTGCAGCAGCAGGAAGTCGGGCAGCAAAGCAGCTGCCCAAACTCTCTCCAGAAGCGCCGGGGAACGAACCCCTTCTGCGAGGCTGACCCCCCCCTCCTTCTGCTACACCTCCTCCTCCACGCGCCAATTGCTCCGGTCTGTCACTCGCTCCCACGCTGTCTTTGCTCTGTCCGCCTGCTACTGTCGTCGGCAACACAGCAAGGCTCCCGCCCCTCGCCTGCGCCAGACACCTCCCTCCTCGGCCACCTTCTTCACCACCAGAAGCCCGTGCGGCAGCCGCAACCGGGACACCCACACCGCCGGCCGCCGCACCTCCTGGGGCAATACCACCAGCTAGGTCTGAGCCAGTAGCGACACTGGACCAGGGCAAAGCGCCACCTTCTTGTTGCTTGTCGTGGACAGCACCTCGCGCTCTCGCTTTTCGTCCTTTCTCTTCTGCCCCCCCTGCTGCTGCTGTCTCCGCTGCTGCTGCGACTGTTCCTTTGCCTGCTGCTACGACTGCTGCGGCGCCGGCGGCCGCCAGTTCGATGCTGCGAGCAGCTGCCGAAGACGGCAAAACGCAGCCCCCCCCCACGACAACTCCTCCTTCACGGCTCTGCACGGGCTGCGGCGCGGAGCCAAGTACTACTGTGCCTACAACAACGGCATCAGCAACACTGATACTGCTGCTGCTGCCCGGCAGCTGCGGCGTCCTACTGCTTCCTGATACTGCTGCTGCTGCTGTTCTCCCTACGCCTCCTCCGCTCTCTACGAAGCCCCTTTCCTTTTTCTCTTTTTTTGAAGACTGCGTGTGCCCTTCCACTGTCCCGTTGTTCAGGCGAGCAGCTGCTCTCCGATCCCTTTGTGTCCTCACTGCCGGCATGTGCTGCCAGTCCCCCTGCTGCTCTGCTGCTGCTCTGTCCACTCCCGTACGTCGATGTCTGGATTTCCTTGCTGCCGTCCACCGCCGCAGAACCATCTCCTGCTGCTTCCCTTGCTCTTGCTCCTTTCTCTCCTGCTGCTGCTGCGTTTCTTTCCGCGGTCGCACGCGCACTGTTGCCTCCTCGTGTTGCTGCAGCAGCCGATGTCGCAGACGCCTTCGGCACCGGTGACGTAGAAGAAGCAGCAGCAGCGGCAGCGAGCGACGCGTACGTCGGTCTGCTTGCCCCTGCTGCAGCAGCATCCTCCCCAGCACGCTTCCCCAGATGCTGCTGTTGTTTGCCTGGTCCCTCGACGCCTCCGCCAGCCGTCGGCGACTGCTGCTGCTTTTTCTCTCTCATTGGCTTCGCCTCGTCCTTTGCTGCTGCCTCCCCGGTGCCTGTCTTCCTCCCCGCAGCGCCAGCAGCAGCAACAACGCCACCAGCCGCAGCAGCGGCGCCTGACTTTGCCTTCGCACGGCTGCTGCTGTTGTTCGCTTCTGCCCTAGCCTGCTGTTCCGCTCGACGCTGCGTCTGCTGAGAGCCACCTGCAGCGCCCGCTCCCGGCAGGTTTGCAGCAGCGGAGGCAGCATCAGACTCCTCTCTTGCTGCAGCATGTTCTCTGCTTCGAGCCAGTCCTGCAACGCCTCCTGTGTCTCCCTGTCGCGGCTTGCTGCAGCTGCCTTTTTCCTTTCCTTCTCCTCCTCCTGTTGCACTGCTCTCCCCTCCTGCAACTGCGCTAGCATCCGTACGCGCACCTGCCGCCCGCCGTGACTCTCTCTCCTTTGCACCTGCTGTAGGTGTTCCGCCGCCCTTTTCCCCTTCTGGTGCGCCAGCAGCAGCACTTGCCTTCCTCCCTGCTGCAGCTTCCTTCTCTGTCTCCTCCTCCCCCGCCTTCCTCCCCGTGTGTATCGCCTTTTCGTCTGCTGCTGCTCCTGCATCTGGTTCCCCTTTTTTCCCTCCGCACCCTGCTGTTGCTGTTGCTGCTTCTCGTCCTTCTTCTTGACCTTTTTCTGCGACAGCCACCTTCGCCGCCTCCGCTCCACCGCCGCCACGTCCTGCTGCGGCTGCTGCGCTCAGCGATGCTGTTGCTGCCTCGCCTCCGGCTGTCTGCCTGTCGCTCCCTGCCGCTGCTCCTGCCTCTCCGCGAGACTGCGTTGCACCTTCCTTGCTGCGGGAGTACGGGGTAAACGGACAAGAGCCTCCGACTATAATTTCCCCGGTGCGGGGATCCCGGATTTCTAGGACGCGTCGTTTTCTCGGCGCAGGATACTTTTCCTGCTGCTGTGGATGCAGTCCAGCTGCTGCAGCCCCCAGTTGCTGCACCAGGAAGTCTCTTCCAAGCCCCATCTGCTGTTGCTGCAGCTCCAGTTGCTGCTGCAGTTCCGACAGCTGCTGCTGCAGCAGCGGAAAAGGCGGCTGCTGCAGCGGAGAAGGAGGCATGTAGTACCCCCCCCCGACCAGCCAGCGGCCCTCCGCTTGCTCCTCCTCCTGCAGGAAAACTTCTCCCATACTCCGTCTCTATGATACCGATCGGATAGCAACCCCCCGGGCCCGCTGTCGCCAGCCCTGCCCCTGCAGCCGCGGCTCCCCCCTCTCCTGCTGCTCCACCCGCTGCTGCTGAGTCAGCGGCTGGTGCTGCTGCACCGGTATCCACGAGTGCGAACGGCCCCGGCCTGCCTCCCCCACGCACGTGGTAGAGACCTGCTGCTCCTGCTCCTTCACCGCAAGTCGGAGGCGGAAAGAAATACGGCGGAAGCACAGGTATGTTGCTGCTGTCCAGTCCCTGCACCACTTTCCCATTTGCTGCTCCCGCTGCTCCTGCTCCTGCCGCTGCTCCTCCTCCTCCTCCAGCCGCTCCTGCTCCCAGTGCAGTCTCTTGTCCCCCCCTTGCTCCTGCTGCAACGGTCCCAACGACGTAGGGGTCAAGCGGGGGACCCTGCAGCAGCTCCAACGAAAACCCCGGCCTGTCCATGCCATGGAGAAGAGGGAAGCCCCCCTGCTGCTGCTGCTGTGGCAGCACGGGAGGCGGTGCTCTGTCGACTTCTGGCAACGACGCACGCGCCGGAGCGGCTGCAGGACGAACCTGAGGAACGCCAGCAGCAACAGTGCCGTCCACCGTAAACCCGCCTCCAGATGACGCAGCGCCCGCAGCAGAAGCAAACTCGGACCCTACTCCCGGTGCTGCCGCAGGCATGCCAGATACAGGATCCTTCGCCGCTCGTGCTGCTGCAGCAGGCGGGCCCCCTCCCTCGCAACACATGGGAGGAGGCGCACCTGCAGCTGTTCCTGCTGCCTCCCCCGCGCCTTGTGCAGCAGCTGCAGGAGGACAGTCGGGTCTGGCTCCTGCACCAGGTCCCATCGTGGGGAACAGAGGCAGCGTTGCATGGCGGAACGCGGCACGACCCCGAATGCCTCCTGCCGCTGCAAGGCCTCCTTCCATTATTCCGCACTCTACTGCTGCTCCTGCTGCAGCGGCATCCCCAGCTGCAGCAGTAGGAAGCGCGGGATGGCTCCCGCCAAATGTCGGTCGGCTTCCTGCTCCCCTGCCTTCTGCTGCTGATGCTGCAGCGGGATTGACCATCCCACCAGAATGTACCGCAAGAGCAGGGTTGCCCAGCACCTCCCCACCGAACGGACTGCGTCCGGTGCTGCAACTGACAACTGCAGCAAGATGACCCGCGCCTGCAGCAGGGACCAGTCCGTTCTTCTGAAGGCAGTCGCCTGCTGGTGCTGCTGCTGCCCCGCCTGTAAGGGCAGCACGAGGCGGCATTTGCTGTTGCAGCGCCTCCTGCTGCAGCAGACGCAGCTGCTGCGGCTCCGCGACGAAGCCACGAGGTCGGTAGTCGTCGCGACCCTGCAGCAGCGCCGCGTCTGCTGGAGGTAACGCAGCAGCGGCTGCAGCAGCTTGCTGCTTCGAAACAAGCGACGGAGCTGGGAAGACCCCTTCCCCCCCTCCGTTGATACCTTTCGACTGCTGCTGCTGCTGCTGTTGAAGCAACTCAGGAGCAGCAAGACCGGCCGCTGGCATCTCTCCTGCTGCTTTAAAAGGGGAAGCTCGACAAAAAGCAGCTGCACCCGTTGGCAAGCCAAAATGTCTGCCACCAGCAGCAGCACATGCTGCGGCAAGTGCCCCTGCACCTGCTCCTCCAGCTGCAGCACCTTCTGGACAGAACAGCTGTACCTGTTGCTGATTCAGCATGCCTGGGTTGCAGTACAGAAGCGGGCCTGTGCCGCCAGGAGGAGCAGCAGCCGCACCGCTTCCCGCTGCACCTCCACTAATCGCCCCCGCTGCTGCTCCGTCTCTTGCAGCACCATCACCCGGGCAAAACGCAAGATCGACAGGAAACGGACTACTTCCCGCACCGGGGGCGCCGTTGTTGTGCGGCAGGCCCTCTGCTGGTATGGACGAAGCACCTGCCCCAAGGGCCGCTGGGAGTTCTGCCGCTGCGGCAGCCCTGCTACCGCCGGATGCTGCAAGCGGTACATGGTCGGCATCCGCTGCGCGCCCTCCCCCCCCTCCGCAGAAAGCAGCAGGAGGGCTGCCCCCACCGAACGTCGTCGCTAAAACAGCGCTGGGGTGCAGCACGCCTTGCCCTTGTGGATGCTGCTGCTGCAGCAGCGCAGACGGTGCCTGCAGACCCTCCACAGCAGCAGCAGGTCCAGGCGGCGAACAGCCTCCTGAAGTCCCTGGAGAAGCAACAGCAGTGCCTTCTGCTGCCGCACCCTCATGTCGCTGCCTCCTGCTGCCGCTGGCTCCAAATCCTCTTCCTGCGCTTGCATACATTCCATACATTTCCAACTCACCAGCTACTGCTGACGCTGCTGCCGCTTCGGACGTCGCGAGCTGGCTGCCTCTCGCAGCCGCTGCTGCACCTTCTGCTGCAACAGCTGGGCCAGGAACCCCCCCCTGCTGCTGCCGATTTTCGTGCCAGCCTCTGCTGCCGTAGAAGCCTACTTTTCCTGCGGCAACGTCTGCAGGAGAAGCGGCACACACTCCAGCAGCAGCAGCCGGGCAGGCAACCGCGCCAGCTGGACCCGCACCAGCAGCCGCGGCGTCAGAGAAGCCAGTGGGTGGATATGGAACGAGTAGTGGTGGCAGTGAAGACGGCTGCTGCTCTTCCTGAACAGAGCTGCTGCTGCCTTGAGGAAAGGAAACGGCCGCAGTCCCGCTTCCTGGATCCGCCTGCTGCTCCATATGGCCAGCAGCCCCACACACAGCAGGAGGCAGCATCTGAGACGGAGGAGGCAGAGCAGCTGCACCACTTCTTCCACTGGGGCTTCTGCTGAGGCCACCACCTGCTCCTCCTGATCTACTGCTGCTGTTGCCGCCAGCCCCTCTGCTGCTGCTGCCACCACCTTTTTGCTGTCTATTCTCGTGTCTCCGCCCTCCCGCCTGACCTTGGTGCTGCGATGCAACAGGTGCATAAGCAATGCCAGCAGCACCACCACTAAGCGACATCCCTGCAGGAGCGCTGTACTGCGGCGGCCTGCCCGGGGGTGCGCCTCGTATACTGACCTGGTCTGCCGCGACTCGGTGTTGCTGCTGCTGATGCTGTCGATACAGCAACTGGTGCTGCTGCTGCTGTTGCTGTCGATGATGCTGCCGTTGCTGCTGCTGTTGATGCCTCATGCTGCCGCCAGCAGAGCCGCGTCCACCAGATGCACTTCCCTCTCCTGTCGCTCCTGCGGCACCACCTCGTCCTGGTGCTGCTGCTGCGTTTAATTCTCCGGCTGCTGCTGCTCCCCCTGCTCCTCCACCACCATTCCAGGCGGGATTGAAGAGCTGTCCGGCTCTGCTGCTGCCGTTGTTGGGACGCTCACTTGCTGCGGAGGAATGTCTCCCCCTGCGCTGCTGCTGCTGCAGCATCGACGCTGAAAAAGACGTCACACCGGCGGAAGATAGCAAACCCCTTCCCCCCGTGTTTCCCCGCTTCTCCCCCTGCTGTTGCATGTGAAACGCAGGGTCCCCTCCTCCTCCTCCTCTGCCGTTGCCCCCTCCACTTCCGTGAAGCGACCCTCGACGCTGCTGCCGCTGTTGCTGCTGGTACGCCTGCTGCTGCTGCTGATACGGCTGCTGCTGGTGGAAAGCGTGTTGCTGCTGATATGACTGGTGCTGCTGGCTGGATGCACCTGCGCCGCCGGCGCCTCCTCTGTTGCTGTGTTGACCCCACACGGCACCCCCTGCCGCAGCAGCAGAGCCTCCTCCTGCTGCTCCGGCAGCAGACGGAGGAGCTGTGGAAGCAGCCGTGTGACTGCTCGATTCTCTTTCTCTGCCACCTCCTGCGTGTGCAGCTACGGGAGAAAACCGTGCTCCAGACTTCCCACCCGCTGAACTGCTGTCTCCGTCAACCACGCCTCTGCTGCTCCTGCCGTTGCTGCTGCGGCTCGGAGCTCCACTGCTGCCCCACGCAGACCCACTCTCCCCTCCTCTCCCGCCTCCGCGGCCTTCCGCAGCACCGGCAGCAGCAACCACCGCACCTCTCGAATCCTGTCCAACAGCTGCTGCAGCAACAGCACTGCGAGGCGGTACACCTGTGCCAGCTGCTCCTCCTGGTCCTCCTGCTGCTGCTGGCGCAGCCCCTTCGGTCACCCCGTCTCGCTGAAGAGCAGCAACGGGTGCAACAGCAACTGACCCCTCCGCACAGTTCTCCCGAGTTGCTGCTGCAGGTGCAGCAGCACCGGCAGCGTCGCGTCCTGCGGCTCCTACTGGGCCACACGTCCCGCTCCCGCTGTCACGCCCCGCGTCCTTACCTGCAGCAGCCGCCCCTGCCCGAGAGCGACTGAGCTGCCATGGTTCGGCCTGCGCAGGTGCTTCTGAAGTGCACTGCTGCTGCCTCCTTCCTGCACCAGAAGCAGCAGCAGCAGCACCAGCCGCTGGTGCTCCTCCGACGTCTGAGGCAGACGGAGAATTCCCCTGACTCCTTTTTCCCGCTCGACTTGCGTATTTCTCTCGCTGCTGCTGTTGCTGGCGCTGTTGCAGTCCTGCTGCTGGCGCTACTTCGCGTCCAAGGTTTCCTGCCGCAGCAACAGATCCGCCATCACTGCCGCGGCTGTTTCGCTCCGCCGCTCCCGCTGCTGCCCCTCCTCCCCGCGCGTCTCCTCCTTCTCCTTTTGCCCCTTCGCTGCTACTGCTGGTGGTGTCTCTGCTGCCGCTGCCCCCGGCGGAAGGTGATGGGGCAGACGGAGGAACAGCAGCCGGTGGGGGAGCGGCGGCAGCTGCTAACTTAGCAGGCGTAGCTCCTGCGGCAGCCAACGAAGGAGAGGCAGTCTTGACGTCAGCAGCGCCTCGGCCTCCTGACGACTTGTCCCGTCCGGTGCGCACACGACGAGGAGCAACAGCAGCAACACTGGCGTCCTCTGCTGCGGCAGCAGCGCCAGCTTCATACGACGCTGCAGGAGTCCCCCCCCTTAGGGAGACATCCGCAGGTCTGCTTTCGACAGGTTCCCCACTAGCATTTCTCAGGCCCTCCGCAGCTGCTGCTGCTCCTCCTCCTCTGTTTCCTTTACAATTTCCCTCCTGAGGCGTCGCCACGCCAGGAGAGCCTCCGCCGGAAGACGACGCACTGCTACTGCTGCTGCTGCTGCTCCTGTCGTTTCTGCTTCTGCTCCTGCCGTTGTTGTCCTGGGCCCGTGCGTCCCCGTTGCCGCTGCCATCCGCACTCAGAGGAAGGAGCCCTCCTGCCGCCGCGCTGCTGCCACCACCCGCGGACGGCGCAGCAGCAGGAGCTGCAGCCGGGGAGCTGCCGCTGCTCGAGTCCATCCTGTCGCTGCCCTCTTGGGCATTCGAACTGCTGCTGCCTCCGTTGGCGTTAATCCGGCTGCTGCTGCTGCTCGCTGTCGTGCTCGCGCTCGGCAACCCGCTCCACCCCTCCGGTCCCTGCTGGTCTTCTCTGCAGTATCAACCGCAGCAGCACACCACCGCAGTCCGCAGCAGCACATTCACAAGTATCCACGACACACGGTTCAACCAACTGCTCTCCTCCCAACGTCGACGCACCAGCCGCCACCACCGCACGCGCAACCGCCCCAGCAGCAAAAGCGCGACAAACGCAACCACAGAAAAGCGAAGCTCCTGCAGCACGTGCGGCAGCCTACAACACAACCGCAGCAGCAGCTTTAGTCGCACCCCACACCTCACCACCACGACCACGCAGATCCCGCTGACGCCGCAAAACCGGACAAGGCCCCCCCCCCTCGAAAAACGGCAGCAGCAGCAGTACCAGCACGTTCGAGTACACACAGCACAACCACCAGCAGGCGGTACAGACTCGTTATTCGCCAAGTCCACACTACAGCTGTAGCGTCTGCCGCCTCAACGGCAGCAACCATCCATCTGCGCAGACGAACACCCTTGTTCGGCGCACTGCCCTTTTTCGCTGCACGCATCGCATGACGCTCGCACTAGTGGACCGAAGAACAACACGTCTACAGCACAGAAAAGGTTAACGTCGACGGGTGTGTGCACGGTCCACACTCTCCTACGCGACACGGATGTCAAGGGAGAGAATTGCTTTCCTGCGTCGGATGACTTTTCTCTGGCGCATATATATACATATATGTGGACGGAGCACAGGCACGCCGGGGACACACATGTGGAAACCAAAGGCGTCCCCATGCGCAGAGACGCACGTGCAAACCCGATACAAATACACACACATACGTACGCAAATTTATCCATATATATACATAGAGATGGACAGGCGAAGCATTCACTTGAAATATCGGTGCAGAGACGTATGCATATAGATATATGTACACAGAGGTGTTGTAATTTATGTGTAGAGTAACGGAGGGCACGCCACAGGTGGGTCTGCGTGCAGATCTGCCTGGGCAGTGCCGGTTTTCCGGCCCGTTTGAGTCGCCTGTCTTCGTCGTTCCCTTCATATAAAGATGTGTAAACGGCACACGCCGAACAAAGGAAGGTGCCTGCCGCCGCCTGTCGGTTGGGCGTGTATGTGTGTGTGCTGGTCTGCGCCTACTGTGGACTTCTCGCTTTCGGCGGAGAGGCAGCAGCGGTTTCTCCGCTGCCTTTGCGTCTGGCTCTCGAAGTACCCGAGTCGCTCCGTTCCATTCTCTTCTGTTCCCCAGACAAACGACTATGCCGTTGCTGCTGCTGTCCGGCCTTCGGCTGTCGCGGACCCCTGCTGTTGCTGGTACTCCCCTGTCGCTGGTACTCCTCCTGCGGTCACTCCCCTGTCCCAGCGCGCCCGCTGATGCAGCCGTTTCAGCGACTTCGCTACTGCTTTTCTCCTTCTTCTTTCGAGCTGACCCCTGCTGCGGCGCGGGTGTGCTTCTGCTCGCTTTGCTGCTGCTCCTGCTATTGTTGCGCTTCTTTTCTTCTTCGTGCCACGTCGCCTCCCTGCGCGTCGAATATGGATTCAGAGAAGAGCCTACGTCTCTGCTGCTGCAGCCCTCTGCGCTTCGCAGTTAGGTGCTGTGCCCCGTCGCTCGTGGCCGCTGCCTGCAGCTGCCGATCCTCCTGCGACGGCCGTGCGTGGCTATAAACGGGTGTAGCTCTTCTCCCACGGGGTTACTTTGCGCTCGGCCGAAGTGCTGCTGCTGCTGCTGCAGCAATCCAGGTCGCAGCTTTTCTAATGTTGCGAAGCCTACGCTGCAGCTGCTGCCGCGGTCGACCGTCGCCACACGCTAGCAGGTGAAATGCCGCTGCTGCAACTTCTCTTCGTCGCCTCGTCAAGCAGCTTCAGACAGGCATCTTCTCCACAATGGGTAGCAAAATAAAGACGCAACCCAAGAAAACGGTCCCTGCTGCAGCAAGAGCAGCAGCACAAGCAGCAGCTGCTACCTTGGCGTATCAAACGATGCGGACCTGCTTTCACCAGGAGACTTTTTCAGCAGCACACTCGTTAAACAGGGAAAGACGTCCTTCTCTGGCCAGTAGCGGTTCTCTTTTTCCCTGTATCTTGCGTCCGCGTCCGGCGACAGCTCTCGCTCTACGGTGCCTTTCTCGCACAGTTCGCTGTGGTGGTGTACGTACACACTGTGAAAGACAATCAAAATCTGCTCTTTTTGAGGAAAAAATACACACCACGAAATACAGAAGCTTCCGGGGAATACAGCAAACATACACGAGCAATAGACACGCCCTTCTTCAGTCGGATCTCCTCTCCCCGTTCGCTGCAACACAAGGATATGCTCCCCTGCGGCTGCTAGTGCTGCGTCTTAGGCACCTCCAGCTGCGCGTCCTCTGCCACAGCGTCAGTGGCCCAGCGTTTTTACTCCGGGACAGACGTTCTGCGCACAAAGCGAGTTAACAAGACTTTCTTCTTCGACAGGACAGAATACTCGCGCATGCATGCACGTAACGTAGCTGATCCCGGTCGAGTTTACCCGTCCCCCACTGATAATACGCACGTGTTGGCCCAACTGATGCGGCTGCTGCGGCTCTGTTCCTCCTTCTATTCCTGCTGTTGTTGCCCTTTCCTCTGTGCCGCTGCCTCAGCAGCAACTCTCTGCCCCGTTGCTGTGTTGTTGCTTGGCAGTGCGAGGAAAGACTACCCCTACAGCTAGTCTGCTGCAGCCCTCTGGCCCTCCTGTTTTTGCTGCAGCCGCTGCCCTGGCCTTTGCCCAGATGGCAACGCCGCTGCACTGGCACCCCACCGTGGGAAGACCGCAACAGCAGCAAATCCACGTTTTCGCTGCAGTGGAGCAGACTCTGTCGCACCGTCCTCTTTACTCTCCGCTTCTTCTATTCTGCACTTCGTTGTCCTGCTGTCCAGCAACGTCCGTACGTTCTGAAAAATCCTTCCGTCTCTCCTTATCTCACCGTATCCCCGTTCCTCTCCTCTCGTAGCTGTCGTCAAAAATGAAGAAGCTTTCTCTTCGTATCAGCGCCACTACAGCTGCTCTCTTCCTTCCTCCCTACGAAAGCGCATGCTCTCCTTTTGAGAGCTGCCGTCGCTACGCCGCTGCACGCGTGCGGCTGCACAAGGTCTGTGCGACTGCCAGAACAACAGCAACAGCAGCGCACCCGAGGAAGCTACTACTGCAAGGACCACGGGTATGTGTACCAACGCCCAAGCATCATCTGCAGCAGCAGCTGCACTTGCAGCGACAGCGGCACACAACGGCGACTGTTCTTCGGTCTTTTTAATGACCCCGTTCCCCTTCTGTACGGTGTACGTACAGGCACCGGAGGATGTGTGTCCCCCTCCGTCCCGCTGCGGTGTACGTACTCCTCGTAGTATTCCAGGTGCCGTGCAGCACGAGATGCACTCCCGTTCCTGTGCGCGAAGCTTACGGCTCGTTCTTCGGTCCCCGCGCCGACAGTTCGCCCCTTTACTTTCTGCTTCCGACCTTCAAGAGCTCCTTTCTCCCTGCAGAGAAGACGCTTTCAACAACACGCTGCTGCTGGTGGTCCTCTTTTCTATCTCTCGTTAGCCTCCCACGATACGACGACCTCCTTCTTGCTTCTTCCCTCTTCTCTCTCCTTCACACACACGGCACTGTCGACACACACACACACACACATGTGTCGCCACGTCCTGCAGTAGACCTCGTACGTACCAGGTATAGACGGGGGGACTGCCGTCCTCGTTTCTCTCCAGCCGGCTTCTACTTCGCTTCTCGACAAACGCAGTCCCCGGTACGCAGCAGCTGGCAGCGACATACGTAGAAAGACTAACCGACACGTACACAGACACGTACTACACACTACCCGGCATGCGTACGCTGAACTCGTTTTCATCTAGTCCTCACACCCTCTTCACACTTCTGTACGTATATGCATGTGTATACACGCAGAGCCACATCGTACGGAGGTACGCGCCGACTCTCCGTAAAAAGGCACGTCCTTTAAAGAAAAACAATGCATGCGCGTGTCTGCGTGTCCTCTGGCTCACTCTGGCTCTCTTACTAACAGGCGCCTCATTTATATGGTCCCTGCCCATCACCCGCGCGCCTCCCACGAAAAGAAGACGTGTAGGACTCTCTACAGTTGTCGACACTGCGAGCAATCACGACGAGTGTATCTCCTCTTCCTTCTTTTCCTCCTCTTTGGTACAGACAAAGCGAAGAAGCACCTGTGCTTCTCCAGAGCAGCGTATTAACCCAGCCTCGGGAAACGGGCGAGTCAACAGCGCAGAGAGGGTCGACGCAGAACTTCGTCGCTGCTCCTGTTGCTGCCGTACCCCACCCGAGATGGCGGAACTCGCAACGTTGCAAGTATTCCTTTCCCTTCCCGGCACTTCCCTGCCTGCTGCTGTTTCCTCTCTCTGCAGTGCCCTCCGGAAAAAAATGCTTTGGCGCTGTGCACAGCAGTTTGCTGCTGCGGTTGTTGTTCTGTTGGAAGTATTTGCTGCGACGACAAAAATTTCCTGTCTGCGTCTCCCCCCCGATCTGTGTCTCTCCTCCTCCCTTCTCTCGCACGCTGCTATGTGGTTGTCTCGTGCTGCTGCAGCTGCTCTTCGCAGCCGTTCCCCTCTCCCGCTCTTCCTTGGCCTTTTCCTCCTGCTTGCCTTCTTGCTGCTACTTCCGCGGAAGTAGCACGTGCCGACGCTGCGCCCTTGCTGCTGCTGCTGCTGGTCTTCCTCCTCCTCTTTCTCCTCTCAGTGCAACGGTACTCACGCGCAACCTTCACGCGTCCGCGTTGCTGCTGTTCTTCTTTGCGTCTCGCTGTCCCTTAACGCTCTTGCCTTAATTCTCTACAACTGCGACAATGTTTCATTCTCTTGCTGCTAAGGAACTGAAAAAAGCATGCAGAACAAATAGACAGCGGAGAAGGGATGCGACCCCAACGCCCGCTGATATGCTGCTGCCGCTCCTCGCCTGAACGGCCCAACGAACGAAAGGCTGCTGCGATCTGAAGCAGCAACACGTGCGCCGCTGGCGCCGCTACCTCAAGAGGTGTTGCTGTTGCGCGCCCTGCTTCTTCTTCTCTTCCTCCTGCTGCTATGAGAAAGCCTTCTCCACCGATGCAAAATCGTCCACAAATATATACATATATATATGTATATATGTATATATATAGAAGACGTTTCGCGGAAGAGCCCACCCATGCACGTACTACTATTCATCCGTCTTCCTCTCTTCGCACGCGTGCGCCTACTCGTCAGTCTCTATCATGTACTCTTCATACATCACATTTATATATGTATATATGTGTATATATGTGCGTATGTATACATGTCACGTATATATAAGAACACGCACGGTCTATATGAGTATATCTCTGCATATCCGTAGACGTACAAATCCAGTTCTTTATTTGTCGGCAGTATTGCCGTGTCCGTCTCCACATGAACACCCCTCCAGATACAGGCATGGACATGTTGTCCGATATAAAGATGCATGCATGCGTAGGCGTTCGTATATATAGAGACCTACACACGTGCGGATCTACACACTACACGTACACACATACACGTATGCATATAGATTCCCTGTATGTACACACGAATGCATATATATATATATATGTCGGATCTCTCCCAAATGCAGATATCGCTTCCTCCCATATAACGCCATAGAGTTATCTGTCTCTCTCAGCCTCATACACATATATATATACACGGACACGTACACGCCAGTTTGTTCTCTTTAACGCCCCAAAATGACCTCTGTCTCTTTGCGCCTCATACACATATAAATATGTGTACATATACAGACGCGCAGATGCCAGGCTGTTCTCTTCCAAACAAGTACACCACTCAGTTCTCTTCCCAGTGCACGGATATCGCCATAAAACGCCACAGAGCTACTTCTGTCTTTCTGGGCTTCATATATACCCACACACGTATATGTGTACATATATATACATATACACACACACACACGGCTTTCCTACGTATGTATGGAAGTATATATATATATACACGCATATGTACACAAGCCTCGCTTTACGTGCGTCGCTCTTTCACTGCGTACACACATATATGCGGCACCCTGGAGATCAACGTAGCGGTGCCCAGTTGCTTCTCCTTCTCTTCCTACGTTTGTCGATACATACACACCATCCGCACACACGTCCACACTACTATATCTCTGTATATGCTTCTCTTTGTGTAGTCCCCTGGAAAGGTACATGCGGCCGCACGGAGAGTCTCTGTCTGTCTCTTCCTCTCTCTCTGCGCTGTACGTACACCCCACACACTTGCGCACCTGCACCAGCAATCTTCCTTCACCTCGTCATATTTCTGGGCATCTACACCCGACCACACACACACACACGTAAGCATACATAAACATACGGCTAACTGGTTCTCCCGACGTATGTAAGTACAATAGTATGTACGTATGTACACATTATCATACGTGTATATATGTCATCACGGCAGCGCCCTTTGGCCGTACATATAGAATCACGCACGTCCCCCCCGCACACATGTACGTATACATAAGTGCTTCCCGACCCAAACAGATATACATACACGTAACGGATTCTATCTTCTTCTCTCTCTACGTACACGCAGCTTCTCCCTCTGCATATAATTTTTGCGTATGTCTATATATCCACACGTGTGTACGCAAAAGCGGACGTGCGTGTCTCTCTACCTACGCGTGCGACGCACACAGCACCTCTCCCTCCGAAGACGCACGTATCTTGATACACTCTACACCCGTATGTATAGTGACAGCTCCACTGGCCCTAACCTCCGTACACATCCACACACGTATATATATATATGTATAGATTTCCTACACACACGTATCTGCATATGTATATATATACATACGCACACAATTCCTATACATATATATATACACATTCCCTACACACACAGACGCACACAATACCTTAACATATATATACACATGTCGCTCCACACATGTGTCCCATATGCACACATATGTGTATATACGCTCTACGCGTAGGAGCGTCCCCCCACCCGTCTACTTAGATCTCCAGTTGCGTAGGACTGGCTAGCGTGTATACGCAGGGCATGTATGTGGAGGACGGCACCGCGAGAAGCCTTCTCAAACGCGCTGCACCACAACCGCCGCAGTATCGAGCCCCACATGAATTCTATGATCTTCGCTTGCCTCATGTACCTTCTCACGTAGTCCCTCACGCAGGCGGAGATACAGCCACAGCAGCACGAACACACACGGCAGCAGTACCACGCCACCACACAAGCGCCGCAGGAATGCATCAGCAGAACCATGAAAGCAGCAGCGGCAGTGTCGCAAGAGGTACCGACGTCACAGGCACGCATGCGAGGGCAGCAGCAGCGTTCATCAACGGCTGAGTCGCGCATCTACACGGGGGTATGCCACGCAGCGGTGGGTGTTTTCCTTTTTTTGCGCCTCTCTCTAGCTGCTGCTCGCGCTGACGCGTCGCTACCAAGAAACGGGTCTGCTGCTTTCTACACGTTTGGCTTAACTTTGTGGTGCCTTTTGCTGCCTTTTGCGCTAAATTAAAATTCAACAAAATACACACCCGCACGACGCGGCTTTTTTCTTGCTGTTTGCCGTGACAGCTGCTCTGCCACGCGCCGCCTCTTCGTGCCCTGCGCTCTGCGCTGTCAGTGCAGAAGTCGGAGACGTCGGGTGTACGTCCTACACCCGCCACAACATCACCGAGACCGCCAAGCCGGCAAAATGACTACAAACGCAGTTACTCGGGTTGCCCCTACACGTCACCCACAACAACTGCCCAGCGGCAGCTGCGGCTGCCGCTGCGCTGCACGGCAGCGGCAGAGGTCACTTCACTTTCCTGCGCCCTCCTACACAAGAGCCTTGGGGAGAACTGAAATTTTTGTAGAATCACCTGCTACACGAATATCCGGCCAGGACTCGTTCAACACACAAAACGTTCGCTACCTTGCGAAGGCAGTACCACACGCATCTGCTCTGGCTCACGGCAAAAACGAAGAATAAATGCTCTCACACAACGCAGAGGCAGCTGGAGCCTCACCTGGCCAAAAGCGACTCGCCGGTGTCATACCGAGACGCAGCACGACCGCCCGATCGAAGAAGAGACGGAGACGGCGACACGCACCTTCCTGCAATACCACCACCCCATTGCCTCCTGCACGTCGCTGCTGTTACTCCTCCTGAACCATGTAGATGTCGCTGCGTGCCCCGCAAGAATACTTCTCTCTAGCTGGTAGCTGTCGTAGTGGTGGTAGTGCCCTTCCGCCTGTTGTTACTGTTGCTGCTGATGCCCCCTCTGTTGCCGCCGTTTGCGGTGTAATGCCTGCCGCCACTGCCGTATCGCTGCTGCGTCTCCTTGGGTCTTCCCCGCTACTGCTGCTGCTGCCTCTGGCGCTGTTTACTCTGCAGCTGCTCGCGCGGGTTCGTGGTGGCTACTGTGCTGGTAAAGTCGGAGTGGCCGAAAAACACGTGGACGACCCTGAGGTCCTGCTGTTGTTTCTTCTACCTCTGCTGCCAATGTTTGTACTGCCGCTACCGCTTGTGGATTTGCTATGGCTGGTTGCGGATCTGCTGAGTTGCTGCTTTTGGATCTGCCGTCGCTGTTTTTGAATCTGCTGCCGCTGCTGCTTTGACAGCCAGACCAGGGGATGCTGCCTTCTTCACCGTAGTCGACCGCACATCTGCTGTTGTTGGCTACGTTGTCGGGCTAGTGTTGCCGTTGCTGCCGCTGCTGCTGCCTTAGACCCGCCTGCAGTTGCCGTCGCTGCCGCGGTAGTCTCGCTCGGCTGTTGCTGTCGCAGGCTAGAAGACTACTTTCCCTCCCAGCTGCACACACACAGCTGAAGCGTGCAGACGAGCTAGCCAGCCGTGTAGCTGCTGCAGCGATGGCAGCACCAGAACAACTGAGCGAAGGGTGTGGTGAGTGAAGGCCACAAGATTTGGAAAAAAGGCCTTGAGGGGGAAAAAAAAGTAGGGAGTCACGCTGCGGTGCTGGTTCTATATTGCTGCTGCTGCTGCATTGCTGTCATTACTCTCCGGCTCCACTGCACCGGCTGCTAAGTTTGTTGCACAACTGCAGCGACTGGCCCTACTGGGTCTCCTGTCACGCGGCACTCAGAGCTACAAAGGCAGAGAGAAGCTCTACGTTTGCAAAAACACATACAAGGGGACTGAAGAAGGACGCAGAAGCAGTACACATCGTTAAGACTAAGTGCCACGCTTCTCTCGCAAAAATGCAGCAGAGATCTGTGTGTGTGTGTGTTGTGTGTGTGTGTGTGTAGGTACGTCGGGGCTGGACCAGTGTAGCTCTGCACGTGTACGAACACCGGAACACAGCAGAAACACGCATTCCTCTGGCTTCACGCGCACACGCAGAATGGGCACCCGAGAACTGAGACAAAAAACTCGTCTTCACTCCACACGCTATGCTGGCCAACAAGGACACGAAATCGCTGCAACGGAAGGTATACCCCCTTGGATAGCCACAACTGACGATGACGTTGCCTTTAATGTAGTAGACTTAAGCGTAGAAAAATGATATTTCTCAGCACGGTGTAGCCTGGAAAATGTTACTGCTTTCTCAGACCGAAGACACTCTGCCAGCGGTTTCTTCTAAGTAGTACCCGCAGCTTGACATGCCGTGGCTGCAGCGGTAGAATCTACAAGCGCCGCGACGATTCGAGCGTTTGCAGCAGCAGCACCCTGTGCCGCCGCACGGGGGGGGGGGGAGGGGGGGGAAGCCAGGCTGTTCAGCGGCAACAGAATTGCTATCCATGGATATGGCAAGAAAATGACGACAACTACGTGACGTCGCAACAGTGGTGCAAATACGGAAAAAGGTCTTCTGGATGCCGCTGCTGTTGCTCCGTTGTGGCTTTGTTGCTGCTGTTGACGATGCTTTGGCGGTGGTAGGGCGCTGGCGCAGACGACGGGACGAGCGCGCGCGAGCAAGGGACGATTGGAGGACTAGCAAAGAACGAATAAAGAAGACGGGAATGGGTGGGAGTGCTGCGGAGAGAACAGTGAAGAGGGGGATCCAGGGGAGTCCGGCGGGAAAACGCGCCAGAAAAACGGAGGACGAGTGCGGTGGACAAGAGATGCACAGACGAGAGAAAGGGGCGCCCCGAGCGGTGGAAGGGAGGGAGAGAGGCTGGTAGGACGGATGTTCGTGTGCGAGAAGGAAACTACTTCGTCGTTTGCGAACAGGAGGGGGGCCTCTGAATTTTGCATCGAAGAAATATTGCGAGGAACGGGAAAAAAGGCCAACAGGAGACGCTACTGAACGGTCCGCTAAAGCACTGGCAGCTCCCGGAGCTTCTGCAGCAAAGACACATTTGCTGGGATTCCGTTTCCAGAAGAAAACACGCGGCTGACGTGCTGTGCGTATTCATGCATTAGTTAACGGTAAGGTGGGCGACAAACATGGATAACATTTTAAAAAGTGAAAGCGGAGACTTCCTTTCTTCAGACGAGAACGCTGGCGATGCGCATTAGGCACGGGGAGCATGTGACCATTTTAGATGCAGAGGGCGACAAATGCAGCCAGCAGTCGCGTTGCTATCAGTAGTACTACACTACAATAGGGGAGCACAGGTACTACTACGGTAGCTGTAGCAGCAGAAGCAGTGGCAGGGCAATGCATATTTCTTTTGCTCGAAATAACGTCGCAGCAGAAGAGCAACACCGGACGCGGCAACATGTATCGCATCTTCGCTCCTTTGGGAGAAGATGACGTCAAAAACAGCCCCGCCTCGAGCGCGTTAAAAGGGGGAGAATGCTTTAGAATTGCTGCTGCGGCCGCCCGTGCTTCTGCTTCCTGTTGCTGGTAACAAGGAGAGGGGCTGCGCCACTAGTACCGCTACTACTGTATGAGAGCCCACGGCTGCCTGCTGATTCACTATTGCCGCTCCTGTGCCGCAATGCCGCCGCTCCCCTAGCTCCGCCGGTTTAGTGCTGCTGCTCCCCTTGCTTACCTGGGTGCCGTTGCTACTGCTTCCCTTTCCAAGTAGTCTTCAAAGCTCGTGTTTCCGGGCGACGCGTCATTTTCTTGGTTCAGTGTCGAAAATCGTTATCCTAGGATCTCTCCCAGCATGGCCTCCTCCCTCAGTCCCAACAGATCTGGGGGGCTGTAGCATTCCCGCGTATAGAGATGCACGAATTCACCGGAAACACCAGCAGCAGCACAATCCCAGCTGCAGAAGCAGCAGCTGAAGCACCAGGGCGAGCAGCGACTACTGCAAAAGCACCACCAGTCGCACAAGCCGCGCGAGGAGCAACGACCCCGGTGGGATCCTTTTCTCCCCTACTAACGTCTGCCGCAGCCGCAACGGTTCGAGGCAGGCGGCGGTTCTTTGCGCGGGCACGTCCTCCACATGGTCCGGGGATCGCTCAAGGAAGAGAGAGAACCAACAGCGCCATCAATATACAGCTGGGAGAGGAGGAGGGCTGCAGTGCCGTGTGCCGCCGAGGACGTAGCAGGGGGATAGCGGTAGCTTTATACACGTAAAGCTGCGGTACCTCCTGCTACACGACAGCGGCTCAGACGGGTTCGCGCTGCCACTGTAGCGGCCCAGGCGCCGCTGCACCGGGGATTGCAGATGGCACATATGGCCCTACTACGTACTATCACTACTACTACTACTACCGAGAACGGCACTGGATCGCGCGGTTGCAGCCGTAACTACGCGTTGCTGAGAGCTGTTGCTGCTGGTAGTGTTGGTATTGCTCGGAAGTTGCTGGTACGCTACCGTACCTGGTCTGGTTGCCCCATCTCCAGCTGTCCCTGATGTTTTGTGCCCCCCCTATCTCATGCTGGTGGGCAGCTGCAGCCGATATTGAAGAGTACTCCTTTTTTTGTACGGAGTGCTGCATTCGCGTGCGAATCGGAACTGCTGCGCGGTTACGGTGAGTTCCGGTTTCTTTCCGTGCAGTGCTGACCAACCGAAGCTGGTCTTTGTTTTTAACTCTGCCCCTGCGGGTTCTGCAACAGCGATGAGGCCGCTGTATCCCGTGCTGGCGTACGAACCCCTACAGCGCAAGATCGACCTTATTTCGTATAAAGGTGTGAGCGGCCCACTTGGGGTTACCCTCCAGTAACAGCTGCCGCTTCCGGACCGGTAGCAGAGGAGGAGTAGGACCCCACTTTTCTCGAGCCATCCGCAGGTACTGATGGATCTCGTTCCGTAATATCGTCACGGCTGGTGCGATTCGTCACGGCTGGGGCCGTTCGTCACGGCTGATGCCGTTCGTCACGGCTGATGCCGTTATTTCGCTGCTCGTGATGCTTACGCTACTCCTGCCGCATCTGTTGCTACTGAAGCTGCTTGTGCGGCAGCCGCTTCTTTCGCTGTGCTTCAGCTGGTTCCGCTGCTGCAACGGCGTGTGTGGTGGTGCTGGTACTTCAGCAGTTCTGTTGCTCTCACTTATCGAGCTGATGCGTTACCAACTGCGTAGGTGAATGCCGGATCAGGTGTGAAAACCATCAAGGCGACTAGACGGCTGGCTGTTGAAACGCGGCTGTTCGCGAGTGAAGCCAAAATCTGGACGGTAAAGTAGGGCAGAAGTCTTGCAGCCGAGTAGGGAAGCAAAGCAGCTACGCTTGACAACGTGAGCACTTTTTTGTACTGCTGAATTACAAGCACCCGCCTGTGGCGAGGAAGCTTGAAACCAATGCTTTAGTTGAAGAAGCAACATTTCCAGAGCATGCACACACTGCCTCACTTGAAGAAGCAAGTGCTTGGCAAGGTTGTCCGAGGACAGTTTCGTTCATGTTTTTTCGCTGAAGGTAGTACAATGTAACTTAGATGGTTTTTCTGCCCGTACAATGTAACTTAGATGGTTTTTCTGTCCGACGTTGCTTCACCGAGCAAATGTAGGGCTATATTCCATGACGATGCGTCACTGCAAGCGTACAAGTTCCCGTCAGTGGACTGGCTTTCCCCACCGCTTCACCACAAGTGTGCCTGTCGAGCCGGCAGCAGACGCAGTCACCGTTAGCAGCATCATCACCGTCATCATCATCACCATCATCATCATCATCCGTGGCGTGCTGATTCTCAACTGCTTTACTGAGTCAGCCTCACTCCAGCAGGTGTTTGAGAATTTACGTGGTGCCGCACCCGTGTTCCTCCAGGTGCTTCCTTTCCTTTTTGCCACACCGCTGTACTTACGTGTGTCTTCATTACTCGGTAGACCACGTGGCGAAGTGTGGCACCCGTACATAACCCCGTAGTGTTTCACGGGTATATGGCCGCTGTCATTCTCCTCGTGAGGGAAGTGGTGCACGTGCAGTTGTGTGTCACGGGTCTGACCCGGTACACAAAGGCACACATTTGGTAATGCCTTAAAAATTTTGGACGTTGTAATTACGTACATGGAACGAGAACGCGTACGCGTAGAGGTGAAGGTGAGCTGAGTTTAAAGTACACGGGCTAAGTGGACGTACACTATGCCAATGTGTTCATGATGGCGTGTCGTTCAGGCGGCGTCGTTGCACAGTCAACGTTATTCCACTGCCTGCAGAGAGAACACACCGGTTAAATCCCTGCAGCAGCTGCACTGATTCACGGAAATCTTGTACTCACAAGGGTCTAGTTGACTTGACTTCAATGGACATCTCTCTACAAGTTTCGTAAGCGTTACAGCTGGCCCTGTTCACTTCGCACGTTGCAGGTGCGCCAAAAGGGTACGATGCTGCTGAGGCAGACCTTCGCGTCCAAGTGGCAGAGCACTCTTACCTTTTGTATGCCATACTCGTAGACTTCTCTCCGGAAAAACATTTGCGATGTACGTCTGGGCATGACGACTGATCAAGAACACCACTACAAGACTGACATTTCTGTATTATATTCAGAATTCGTGGCCCGTCTTGTGCACAAACATATTTTTTCACCCTTCTTTGGGGAGCGACAGAAGCACGCCATACATGTTGTAGAGGTGCAGTTATGCAACGAGAAGTGGGGAGATGAAAGTTGTTCAGAAACGAATGAGGAATCCACCGCCTTTTATACCTTTCCTTACTTGCTCGGGGACAGTACGGGCCTCCGGCTGACGATTTTGGCCTCTGGTCACTCTAATTTGCGGAGAAGTGCTTGAAAGGGAGAAGACGGCTGACACGTCAGAGTGACGCATAGCTTGCCGTGCGTGTGTAGATTCCCACCGGAGCGAGTAAGTGAACTTTGGGTTTGGTGTTTCATACGTTGAAGAGTGATTGAGTTGGTGCAGTGATCTGCGGCTTAAAATCTAGAACAGCGCCAGTACTGGGACCGCTGTGTTGCAAGACTAGGAATGAAGAGAAACACTTGCCAGAGGCTATAGAATGCAATTCTGCTTTTTAGCTACCAGTGCCGTAGCAAAAGTAGCAAGTGTGATTACTTCAGCTGATGTTATGTTGAGGGCAACACGTGGTGTCGGTGGCATAATGTGAGATTATCAAAGGGAGCTGCAGTGTTCGTAAGGTTTCATACGCCGACTAGAAAGGAGAACGTAGAATGAAGACAGCGCGGTTTGTGAGAGACTGCCAAGGCCAGTAACGTCGGTCCTTCTTCTGTCGAATCGAAACCGTAATTCGAGGCAGCTCTTAACACGGTCGCAAGCAACACAGCTCGGCGCATTTCATACGAGCATTGTACGGGATCTTGATTGGAGGGAACAGCTACTACGTTTCGTCTCTTCGCTTGGACGTTTCGAAAAAGTAAATTGCAACAGGAGACCGTGTACAACATGGCGACGGTCGAAGATCACGTGGAAATCCGTTAGAGTGAAGTAATCGCAAGGTTGGCCAATTAAACTAGAAGTTTCAAATTCTTAGGGCAACCCGGACTGTATGGGGTAACTGTACATCTCAGAAGCGTGGTACTGAAAATGTCGAAGGGGCAGTAGAGCGGTGTGGGGGCTGGTGCTGCAGGGGTTCAGACTACTATTTCCCCCCGAAAGGCGAAGGATAGTACGTACTAATTGCCGACGCTTGGTGCAGGCAGTGGCATCAAGCTTAAATTTCTGTGAGGATGCAAACTCAAAATACGGACTCACTGGAACTTCGGCAGGGCCCGTTTGTTTCAAGAAGGCTAAGATTAAGCACCTGAGCAGGGGAAGACGGCGGGATATTGTTGCTGATAAAGCGGAGGTGGCAGCCTCAGATCGAAAGTGCTATTTTTAGACTGTAGCTCGGGCACACGGGTTGTTTCTTCTTCAGTTTCGGCTTACAGAAATCCTGCCAGCACCACCTAGTGCGAACTTACTTGTTACTGAAACAACTAGTTTAGAGGTTAGCGGATTACTACAGTTTATTGATTTTCGCTAGGATAGAGGTAGTTAGTTGTACATTACACTCAAAGTAAAATCCAGGTGACGGAGACATCTTGTCACGCACGTTTTCAGTGTTGAGGCACTTAAGGGCGTAAGTCGGGGTGTCCTGGATGTACAAGTGACACAACCAAAGGAGGCTCTACAATGCCGTGGAAGTGCCTGTGTTGCGACACCCAAGAATATGTAGAACGACGTGCGAATGCTTGTGTACCTTGACAACGAAGCGATGCGCGGCTTCATGACGCGTGAAAAGCAGAACGAATGAGACAAAGTTTTGTTGAGGAGATTTCGTGCGAGCAGCGACGCTCTTGCAAGGGACAGGGCCAGGCTTGGTTGACCCAGATGTGCGTGGCACAGAAGATCGTTCAACGCACTTTTGTCTTCTGGACGGAAACGCACCTTCACCGTGTCGGGCTGTCCCCTGGGCAAAGCGAGAAACACCACTGTCTTAGTGCGTCGCTGGATCATTTCGGCAGATCAGTGGAGATGCCGATGACACTCCTCCTTCTGTCTGCTTATGACCCAGGCCCGGAAGCGAACGAAAAGGGCTTATGATCACGCACCCACGTTTCTGCACCGATATGTTGCTGGTAGATAGTGGTGGGCGTGTGGCAGCAGCCAGCATCGCATCTGCGTAACGTTTCGCCGGTCTTGCAAGCTTCTGCAGCGGTCATAATCAGTGGACAGATGCGACACTGTTTTTCGGGTTGCGCTGTTCTGCGTAGTGCTTCATCACTCCTAAGAGCACCAGTGAATTCCGAACCATCACGAATCTTCAGGGGCGGCAAGTGCACTGAAAGCTGACACAATATTGTCGGTGTTGAAACCAGCTTATTTTTCGGACGGATACGGTGTTATGACGTGCCGACACAGCCGTTTTGACGCGGGGCTTTTGCATGAAACATTGATCACATCGAGCGGTTTGTGGAGAGAGGAGTAACGGGGGACGTAGAATGCCTTTTGCCGACTGATGAAGAATAAGTGATGGAAAGCCTCTCGAATCCGTCAGCGCAGGACGACCACTTGCCGTGGAGATTTGTACGGTATCAACTGCGTGGTAGGTAAAACATAAGGATGTCTCCAAAGGTGTTCACAGCTGTGAAGCTTGGGCGCTTCGAAGTTTGCGACGACATCAAAAGGATCAAGGATACACTTTGCAGGCACGTCCTCCCACGCAATTTCTCAGACAGTCGCGGTTAATTCTACGCGTGATAGGTGTTATTTTTGAGAGACCCCCGCATGAAGCTTCACGCAAAGGCGTAGCAGGAGGACACTCACACTGAAACGCACTGCGCAGTTTCGTAGGACGAGGAGACAGAGAAGGGCCGTGGAGGGTACACAGATAACGTACCACTAGCTGTTCGCGGCACAGTGTTTGTCGAAGCTGCATTTTGATACACACCTCAGTCATTTGAGAGACAGGGGCTTGCCTGTAGCACGTTTTGCTAGAAAGCAAAGTCTAAATGCTACGCCGAAGAATATATAGCAGGTCTTGAAGCCGAAAGGCGAAACGGCTACGTTCTATTGTCTCTGCTTGAAGACGGCTACCTGCCCGATTCGTATACTGATGGCCACACGGTTGTAACACGTTTGTCGGGGACGAGATTGTGTACAGAAAAGAGCTCCTCGTACCCCCACAGAAATCTGGGAGTGTGTAGGGAACAACGCGCGCCGCAAGGTGATTGTTCGTGCAAAAGACCACACGGCTGCGTGAACCATTGCGCATGAAGACCAACACGTATACTGCACGTGTTGTGTTGCTTGAATACGAAATGGGCAGTGCCTCGCTAACTTTTAAGGCCCAGTACCCTTTCACAACATAGGCGTTGCTCTTGTCGTCTCACCGTCATCCTCGTCCTCTCCGAATACTCGGCTCAATGTTTCCTTGTTTCCTTTACCACCTTATATCTTCACCACCTACGGTATACGCTAGCGGCGCTCGGGCACGCAGCTGGCTGTGGAGCGTACATGTCAGCATCATCCTGCAGTATAAATACGCAATTTCAATTTGCCTGTCTTCTCTGCGCAATCACTACCTCGATTACCAATGCACGACTCTGATTTTCCTTTACTGTCTGTAAGGAGGTGAAATCTGTACGTGGAAGGTTTGACGCGCACGCGCGCACCGACGGGACCTACATGCGTACTTCTCCGAAACGATGAAGCACATGCACGTGATCAAGAGTGTGTTACACTGGTGCGGAGTTGTACATTCAGAGGTGTCCCAGCGCCGCTTGCACACCCCCCTGCTGCACAAGAGTGAAAAAGCAGTGTTTAGTAGTGTGTGGGGAAGGGGCGAGTCAGTAGCAGCTAATCTGCTGACCGTACACAACGTCATGAATAACATGTGAAACACTGACGCATATTGCCATGCTGGATTGTACAAACATTAGTTCTGCTACGAGGAAATCCGCGCTCCGGACATGCCGACCTGCACGCCTCAAATCACGGAGTTGATGGCAGGTCCGTGGATAACGATGAAACAGTATCTTTGAGCAGCTGCCTGCGTTTCCTTTCGCTCGAGCTCAGCTGAAATAAGTTCTACTGTATACGCAAACATTGTGTGTGTTTCTGTGTACTAATTATATGTGCACATGTTGGGTCACACCAAACCTCACTGCCTGCGAGGAAGCAAATACACAGATTATCATGTAAACTCGTCATCGATGCAGCAGAATGACCCCCTATGCCCACGCAGTGACGTCGAGCTGCCCCTGCCTGCAGCAACGCCACCGCGTTTACGCTGCCTATGTGAAGCATTCCGCAGACACATGCCAGGAGGAATGATGGTCTGCGTGCAGCACGCGAAAGTAGCTCACACCTCTTCTGCTGCACCCGCGTAGACAGGAGGAATGCCACGTACACTCACTCCAGCACCACCACAATGACACGTAATCCTAAGGCACCCGCACGTCTAGCATGCGAAGTAAAGTATACAGGTACGTGTACGGAGGAGTAGCTCACACTTCTGCGGCTCCCGCGTAAAAAGAAAGAACGCCACGTACACGCAGTCCGGTAACATCAGAGCGACACGTAATCCTGAAGTATTCACAAATCTACGGAATCAAACAGTCGCACTGACACTACACCAGTGCCACCTGCGCCGCGCATGCATGACTTGTCTCCTAGTCTTCTCCTCTTCGACGAGCAAACGGGTCTCCTAGTCTTTTTCTCTTCGACGGGCAAAAAGGGTAGAATCTGCTCTTATCGCCTAGGTGGGCACCAACGCAAGCGCAACGTCTTCAGATCCAGCTTAGACGTGGAAATAAATTTCTGTTTCCAAACAAGAGACCGAACAAAACGGCGCCATCTCAACTAGTGCAGAAGGAAGATGGAAGTGCCGTGCTTTTTTATGTATGTCGTGTGGGGGTGCACCGCAGAAAGAACTCTCCATTGAAGCGAAATGCCTTCTTAAAAGTGGACGCAAAATTGTCTCTGAAAACAGTCACTACCGCTGCGAAAACAAGGGCGGCTTTGTGCCCGGTCGCTGCTGTATCTTCTCACGCGGTAAGACCCAGACATTCATATTCTGCATCTACAACGTAGCACTCGCACCTTCTGAGCAACGCTCACATGTATTTGTGCGTAGACTCCCTGCGTAAGAAGAAATGCACATACAAACACGTATGCACACACATGTGCATACACACATACATATACACATGTGCATAAATACATACGTACATGGCAATACGCACACACTACACATACCCATATATACGCGTCATTCTGCAGATGCATATATATATATACGTATATATCTATACATAAACATATGCGTGTATATTCTGTCCCCACTTTCTCAACTTAGAGTACGTGCCCATGCGCTTATCCGCCTATGGCAGCATGTGGTGTGTAGTCAGAGAGAAAGAAGTGAGAAAAACAGAATCTAGACCGGCGTATGAACGTGTGAGTACACGCCTTTACGTGGGTATACATAAGACGACTTCTTGTGTTGCATACTGCGGAAATGCAGAAGGACAGTCTGCAAAAAATCTTCATTCTGTAAATCCTAAAGAATTTCGTTGCTGAGAAGAGACGCTCAGATGCATATTCTTGTTAATTATTGCTTTCCGGTTGAAAGTGTTAACACAGGCACTTGTCCACACGAGTGATGCTCCACAGCCTTCAAAAGAAAGAAGGATGAACCGCAGTGCCTTGGACACGGGTGGTACTACACATTCCTAGATATCCACAGAGTAATGTGTAACTGTAAAAGACGTCTACTGCCGGACCTGGCAACAGCAACAGCGAAGCACCCACCCCACCGCTCCTCCTGCTATGATTCTTGTATGACGGTCGCCTACAGAGTCGCAACGGCTGCTTTTACGGCGGCTGCCACAGGTGCTCAGCAGATATGCCAGACTGCCCTTGAAGTTCTGTTGCGGCAGATGCGCTTGCAGTTATACAGATGCTGTCGATTAAATGCTCTACTGTTTGAAGATCGCTGCTGCGGCAGGTGGTCTTCCTCTTCTACAATTCCGTCGATTAGGTGGTTCACCTGCTCGACGATTGTTGCTGCTAAATGTGCTCTTGCTGCTCCAGTTGTTGACGGTCGCCGTTGCTGCAGAGGGTCTTGCCGCTCTACCTGCATGGCGATCGCTGCTGCTGCTAAGGTAGTGCTGTTCTACGATGCTGCCGACCAGGTCCTCTCTCCGCATGGCCAGCGCTGCTGCTAGTGCTGATGCTCCTGTCGGTCGGCCGACGCTGGAGCTGTGCCGCCGTGTTGTTGGCGTTGCTGCTGCTTCTGCTGCTGCTACTCCTGCACCGTGTTCTGCATGCTGCTGTTCTTGCGTCTCACACTGGTGCCATCTGCGCCAACGACATACTCTTTTTTCCAACGGTGCTGCAGCTGTTGCGGCGGTGCTGCTATCGCTGCAATCGCCACAGCTGCTGGTTGTTCCCCTGTTAGAACAGCTGCCGGTATTGTTGCTGCTACTCCTGCATCTGCAACTGTTACAACTGCCGCTGTTGCTGCTATTGCTGCGTCTTCTCCAGCTCCTTGTGCCATTCCTGCTGCTTCTGCTGCTGGGAAGATAACGAGGAAGCAAGAGGCACTGATGGAGGGATTTCTGCTGAACTGTGAGAGATGCGCGTTGATCCTGCAACACGCCCCCAGATGTCACTCGTACGCTCTCTCCGGTAGCCACATGTGCTGAAGAAGCAACTCTGCAAATTTACGTGAATGCTCAAAGGTGTGTGCAGATCGCAACCGACTCAAAGTGTTTACTGTATATATATGTATAGATATATACTTGTATACTTCTACAGCGTACGTACAACTGATTGAACGAGTAACACATGCATACGCTTTCGCTTATATACCTCTCTCTCTATATATATATCTATGTATGGGCGCACATAAACACATTCATAAACGAGTGTGGTGTATGCAGTTGAACAGTACATACAGGGGCCTATACACAAGTGTAGTTATACATATATATACATATATATGCATACAGATATTGAAGAACACACGAGGAGCTGGGAGCTCTTTGAATACATATTTAGATATATATATATACACTTGAATTTGGTGACCTGCACGTTTCTTGTCTGCATATACAAAAAATATACATATCTAACCAGAGAGCAGCAGCAGCAGCAACGATTCAAGCACACGCTGCACCAACGGGTTCTCTGTATGGAGTAGCAGGAGCTTGGGCAGCAACAACTCATCAGCGGCAGCACTTCCCCAGCGACGCCAGCACTTTCGTGACAACACCAGCAGCTCTACAGCAAAACCAGCCCATTCCTTCTGAATAGGTGCCACCAGCCGGTAGCACAATTTCCCCTGACACGTCTGCTCCAGTATATTTTGTGGTGTTGTATATACGTGTGTACACACATACACATACTTGTGTTTTTTATATATATACATACATGCATTTCCATTCATCTATATCTATAGGTGTACAAATATGTATATGCGTACACTTCGTTACAGGCGCATCCATCTACTAGTGGATATTTTCTATTCATTCGCGTGTGCGAAAACAATCCGCACATCCTATTTACATATTTATATTCATCATATCTCCCTCGACACAAAAATCGCGTCTCTGTTCCCGTATGTGTACGAGTACATATATACGCGTACACACATGGATATTCACATATAGTTTCGTAATAGGAAAGCCTCCTTATACACAGTGCCTGCAACGCCGGTTCGCTGCTGCTGCTGCTACTCTCTCACGCTTCTGCCCCGAGGCTGTGCCTACGAGGGTACTGACGAAGGTGCGGTGAAACAGTGAGGTTTCCTGTCGCTCGTGTTTTTGCTTTTTCTTCTGTAACAGAAGGGTTTACGATGATTTACTGGTAAACGTGTGCTTAGTGTTACCCCCCTGCTGCCTTTGCCTCCCCCCTCTGTTGCTGCTTCACCGCCGCCCGACGCTCTTACATGTCTACATACACGTGTGTGTGGATTTTACATATACAGACAGGTACGTTGGACGGCTCGCTGCCCCACGCCTCCTTCATCAGCAAGAGGCGAAAAAATTGCGCGTGCGACTGCCCCGGCCTCCACCCGCGGCGGCAGCGTCCCCTGGCGACCGTGCAGCAGAACCGGCACCAGCATTCAAAACAAAAGCTCCTCACGAATGTTCGGGAAAGGGGGGCTAACGAAAGAAATCAGCAAGTGCTCCTGTCCACTATGCCGCAGGCTCTCTTCGCGAGAAACCCTCGACCGTTCAGCGTCTCAAAAGCGCCTGTCACGAACGCCGGAAGATCTACCTCCTTCATATGTTCTCCGCGCCGAAGTGGAGCAAAACGGGGAATGCAGAGAGCTGAAAATGAGGGAGCACGGACGTGGCTGAGTATGACAGAACAAAACTCCAGCCCTGCTGCTCGTGCCGCTGCTGGAGGTGGTGCTGCTGCTGCTCTTGGAAAATTGTTCCCGTTACTTATGGACAGGTGCCGCTGCTGCCTCTGTTCGTGGAGTAATGGCTGCTGCTGCTTACGGAATGGTGGCTGTGTTGCTGCTGCTGTTGCTGCTCGTGGGGAAACCGCTTCTGCTGCTCGTCAGTAAACCGCTGCTACTGCTCCTCGTGCGCACACTGCTGCTGCTGCTCACGGAAGGGTGTGCTGCTACTCAGCTTCGTGGGGAACTACTGCTGTTGCGGTTCGACGGAAAACTGCTGCTGGTCCAGAAGACGCTGCCCTGCTGCTCACACTAAGATGCTGCCGTTGCTACTCATGGTGAGGTGGTGCTCCTCCTGCCGCGCTGCTCGCGGAAATACACGCATGGAGCGCAGTCTCTGGTGGTGCACACGCGCTGCTGCAAGTGAAGGCAGATCCTATCGCTGCTGTTCACTGTTATCGTAGAAGCCGCGCAGCACGTGTCAGCAGCGACGTATAAAGGAGGAGGAAGACTGCCGGCATCTTCGACTCTTCTTCACTGGGTTGGTCGCAAAAAAAGGAGACGCACCGCCTCCGTTGCAGCAGATAGCGAACCTTTCACGGTTGCTCTAGTAACCCAGTAGAACGGGTCACACACGTACACGGCTTTGTGCGCATTCTTGAATACACACACTATCTAAATTTCCAGCAATATGTCCAGATACCAGTGCAGATATATACATATATATATACAGTTGTACAAATATACATATACGTAGAATTTCAACGGATGCGTAGACACCTACAACACCATACTGTATTCACGTGGTGAGCCAAACATACGTAAGCATTCGCAAAAGGGAAAAAAAACCACACGGACACAGTGACGTACGTATAATTTGCATGAGAGACCTACGTGTGAAGAAGTCGGAAAGATAATAGTCACACACATCAAATGTGTACTCAAGTGTTACACGGACTTACAGGTCTCTCTAGTTCTCTCACTTGCTCTGTTTCTTTCTCTTTCTCTTTCTCTCTACACACATACATATACGTAAATGAACACATTGCTTCGTTGCACTAGAAGCAAGAATGAGATATTTCTGAAAGACGTGGAGAGAATATATATACCCTCCACAGGTTACAGAAATATATCAATGCAAACACATACACGTGTATAACCAAATGTATATGTATGCACAGGTGCGGCTTTTTTTCTCGCGGTTTTGCTGTAGCCACGAGGAGATCTGAAACAAGCGCTGACGGAACACCTCCGGTGGCTGAGCAAAACGCACTCTCTAGCAGAGCTTGAGCTTTGCAGTGAAAACATGCACTCTTTAGCAGCACGTGGTGAAGGAGCAGTAGCAACACCATGCACAACAGCAGCAACGCAACTGTATGAGAGGCAGTCGTCGTCGCCACATCGACACGCATGGCGGCAGCAAGACCAGCTGCAGAACTCAGCAATAGCAGGAGAATAGACGCATCACCAAAAACGAGCAACAGCGGCAACCGTGCCAGCAGCTGCAGTAGACGAATGGCACTAGGGCGGGCGGCAGCAGCAGCAAGACGACCAGCGGAAACAGCACTACGTCATAAACACAAGAAGAAGCGGTGGCCCCGGCGAAACAATGTCAGAGTCAGTCAGAACGGCAAAACGCAGCAGCAGCAAGAGTGGCCACAGACATGAACAGCAAAACGCAGCAGCAGCAAGAGTGGCCACAGAAAAACCCCGAGTGGCAAAAGCACCAGCACACCAAAAGCAAATAGGCTCAGCATCACGCGTAGTAGGAGCAGCAGCAGATTTATTAGAAAGACAGCAAGGGGGGGCGACAAAAAAGCCGCCGCAGCAGGACGAGGAAGGCGTTGCATTATTCTCCAATACCGTAACAGCCTGACCAGTCGATACGCATCCCTAAGGAAACGCTGCACAGCAGTTGCAGTGCTTTAACCAGCTGCATTCTTTTTCCCTTCCTAATATTCTCCTGGGATTAACACCAAGTCGTTGTGGTGTTTCACTTCAAACGAGCAGCCCAAATTCGAAGAGGAGCGAGGAGAAGCAGCAAGTTTTTCTTCCCCTACCTTACAACAACAAAAACGACACCTCCCTCTGGGGTAAAGGAAAACTATCGTGAGTTGAAGAAGAATCCCCACTGTAGCAAGAAGAGTAGCAGCACGCATATCCACCGAAGACGCAGTATTGACAGCCGACACATGTACCCTTGGTGCCCTCACTGTCGTACGTTGGCGGTTGGACTCGACACCGTCTCCTGGTGAAGACAGGCAAACGAAGCTTAACCCGTCTGCCTTGCAGGTTGCTGTCTCATGAGGTGACAGATAGAAACCTCCTGGGATGTGTAGAAAAACGACGGTAGCAGCAAGGTAGTCGTCCAAACATCACGTGACGCAGAGGGAACACATGACAGAAGAAAAAACAGTCTTCAGAAGATGCAGTCGTCGTTCGACCAGCAGCAGCAGTCAGGGCAGCAGCAGCAGTCGTTCGCGTAGCAGCAGCAGTCGTCGGTGCAGCAGCAGCAGCAGTCGGCGCAGCAGCAGGAGCCGTCGGCGTAGCATCACGAGCAGCAGCAGCCGGCGCAGCAGCAGCACCAGCAGCAGTCGGTGTAGCAGCGCCGGTCGTCGGCGTCGCAGTACCAGCAATCTGCGCACCAGCGTCAGTCGTCGGCGCAGCAGCAGCAGTCGTTGGCGCAGCAGCAGCAGTCGTCGGTGGAACAGCAACAGTAATAGCAGTCGGCGCATTGTGTTGACTTCTCCTTCACCACGCATACGGCAACAGAGGCGGCAGGACCACCCGAAGGTCAGCACTGCCCCAGCAGCAGCCTCAGTACTAACGAACGACGCTTCTTCCTTGTCTACAGCAAACGGCAATCCAACAAATTTGCAGGTAGAGTGTCCACGGCCACTCGCACACTTGCTTTTCGGAGGAGCTGCTCCTTCAAGCTCCTTGTCTGCTGGGTGTCAGGGATCGAAAACACTGGCATTGAAGCAAATGCATCAGAAGAAGAAATGAATGGACAAGAAATATCTGTGGGAAAAGATGCCTCAGCAGCTGCAGCTGCAGGAGCAGCAGCAAAATGGGATCGATGAGAAGATGGCGTAGACTCCACCGTCTGACGCGGGGTGTAGGCACCACTAGCAGCAGTAAGCAGTGAAGCAGAAGAGGTTGGTGCTGCTGGTTCTGCTGCGAGAGCTGTGCTGTCCCTCAGCACGACAAACAGGGGAGTCGACTGACTGGAAAGATCAGAAGCAGCAGCGTCCCCGGCAGCGGCTGCTCGTTGCGGCTGTCCGCTCGAGGCTGCGATTTCAGCAGCTGATGCTGGTGTAGCTGCTGCACAGGGAACGGTGCTGCTAGTGCGGTCGTCGGCTGCAGCAGCAATAGCAGCAGCATCAGGAGCATTTGCAGGAAAAACGGTGTCTGTGAATATGACCCCGCGCACGCCAACTACGTCTGCTGTTACGATAAGCCGACGAATCGCCTCGGGATCGTCACACCGGTCGAATAACCAGAATTCATCTACACCTGTAGTCCTCGGAGCAGTTGCCCCTGCTGCTATTCTTCCTGATGCTGTTTCTTCTGTTGCTGGTGTTCCTGCTCCTCCTCTCCCTGCTCCTCCTTTTCCCGCTTCTCCTGTTCCTCCTGATTCTGTGTCCCCCCTCGCTGTCCGCAGCTTTCTGTTGCTTTTCACTTCTCCTTGATGTCGCTGCCGCTCCCTCTGCTTCTCTGCCGTCACTTCGGGTGCAACGTCATCTACTGTTTCCATCCACCCGAAATATGAAGCAACGTCCCACCACCTGTCTCCCTCCTCACGTCCACATTCAACAGTGCGTCCTGCCGCTGTCACTGGTTTATTTTCTCTCGAAGAGAGTAGCCATTTCCCCGACCGCCAACCAGCTCCTGGCTTTGCTTCGTCTGCTTCTGGTGCCCCGTTACTTGCGGAAGTATGTGCATCCTCTTCTCCTTCTCTTTCTTCCGTTCCCCAGGCAGAAGACACAGCACCAGGTTTAACTGCACTAGAAAAAGTAGCATCACGCTGTCTTTCCTGCACGAGCTTTTCCTGGTGCCGCTGCTTATCGGTTGCTGCACCGTTGCTCATCCTCTGCATGCTCTCGCTCAGCAGGCGCCGCACTCGACTGCCGGTTGTCCCCGCACCAGCAGGAGAGGCACCTGAAGAAGGAGCACCAGCGGAAGAAAGGGACGCTCTAGGAGGAGGAGAAGACGAGACATGCAACGTTGGGTCTGCCGCGTTTTCCTTTCCAGTGTTTGTTTTCAAGAAACGTATTTCTCCTTCTTCTATTGCCTGTTCACCTGCTTCGGCTACCGCCTCCTCGTCAACGGCAGCTGCTGCTTCTTCTCGTTCGTGTGCCACTGCTTCTTCTCCTGCATCTGTTACCGTCTCTTCCCCTACTCCGTTTTCCTTAGCTGCGGCATCAGCCGCTGCTGCCCGTGCGACTGCCGCACTGACTACACTCCCATCGTCAGTCCCAGAATCTGCCGCTGCCACCTTTTCTCTACCTCCACGCCCGACTGCTGTTGCTGCTGCTTCAACTGCTCTTGTGGCAGCAGCTATTGTTTCTGTTTCGCTGTTTGTTGCAGAGTGGCCCTCTAGCTGCTTCCCTGTGTCTATTCGCATCCGCCTCTCTGCTGCCCTCTCTCCGTCCTCTTTTTCTTTTTCTATTGCTGCCCCGGCGACTGCTGGTGCCTCCTCCTTCCCACTCGCTCCCACCTCCTCCTCCACCGTTTTTTCTGCAGGTGCTGTCGCGTCCGCCTCGTTGCGAGTTACAGCAGCAACAGCAGCAGCGTCGCTCCCTAGCACAAGTTCTCTGCCTTCCGGTTCGCTCTTCTCTGTGTCTTCACGACTTAGGTCCTCCTCCAGCGTCTGGTAATCTACGTTTTCCTTCTTCTTTTTCCCCTTCTTTTTCATGGCCTTCTCTAGTCCATCGTGTTTCGCTGTCTCGTAGTCAACTGTCTTCTCTCCGCCGTTTATGTTTCTTCTTCCGAAAACAGGAAATGGTTTGCCTCCGCTCCACTGCAGCCGAGACATGTGTACAGGTGCGGTCTGGTCGGTGCTAGCAGCAGCCACGTTAACATATGTTTTCAGCCGTAAGCTGGATTGTCTTTTCGTTCTCCTCCTTCTTCGCTTCTCTTTCAACGGGTCCTTCTTTTCCTTTTTCTTCCGCTGCCCTCCGTCGTAGTCGAAAAGAGCAGCAGCAGTAACAAATTCATCGTCATCGTTTGGCAACCCTTCGAGAGCTTCCGCTGCTGCTGCGATCCCGTTCACTGCGTACGTTGTCATTCCTGCTAATGCTGCTTTCTTTAGTCCGTCGTCTGCACTCCCCTCTTTCGTGTCTCTTTCTTTTTCTTCTCCCCCTCCCCCTGCGTCTCCCCGGGAGCGCTGAGAAGAAATATAGGGTACGAAAAGAGGCAAAGGAGGCCACGGCAGGAGCCACCGGGCAAATGTGTTGCCGTTTCGCAAAGCCGCTTGACGTAACTTTTCGAAAGCTTCTGCCGCATGCACAATAGCATGCCAGCGCAACAAAGAAGTTCTACTTCTCTTCTGCTGCGCTCCCTCTGTTCGTCCTCCTCTCCCTCCCCCGTGCAACACCACTGCGCCGAGATTATACCCGGGACCCCCTTCTGCAGAAGCAGAAGAAGAAGCAGGAACTCCTGACAAGTCAGCGGACCCAGCAGACGGTGCGGTAGGAGAAGAATCAACAACTGCAGAAGCAGAAGAGGACCCATTAGTAGGAGCACCAGTAGAAGAGGTAGCAGGTGAGGCGGTGGAAGCAGAGGCAGCAGCAGACGCATTCGTGGAAACACTCAGCCGTGGGGCGGCAGCTTCAGCTTCAGCAGATTCCGGAGACGCAGCTGCACCATCAGCACGAGGTAACTCACTTTTTTCTCCTGTTGCTGCGTCCTGCTGCGTTGCGGGAGGGTTATCTGAGAGTAGAACGGCAGCAGAGGCTTCACCAGCAACGGCACTAGAGAGTGATCGCTCTTCTGCTGCACTTCTGTGTAATGTTGCGGCAGCGTCACCACTTCTTGAAAGACGTCGTTGCTTGGCTCCCACCAAATTTGCACGATAGGGGTATTGAGCACCTACTGCTGCTGGTGGAGTGCTTGCTGCTGCTGTTGCTGGAATGCCTGCTGCTGCTGTTGGCGTGCGTGCTGTTGAAGTGCGCGATGCTGCTGCTGCTTGTTCGAAGGCAGACGAGCGGACTGTCCACCTAGGTCTCAGCGTCGGCGAGGGCGAGAGGAAAACGGCAGCTAGTCGCCTAGAATAAGGAGCCAGTATCTGCGTTTCTTCTGCTGCGTTGATCCATCGATCACCCACACTTCCCCTGATGCTGCTGCTGCTGTCCGTCGTCGCAGACATTAAGTAGGGCTGCGGCCGACTGGAAGAAAAAGAAGAGGCTCCATCATTTTTGCTCAGAGTAAAGACCGCGAGGACGGGAGCAGACAGGGATGTAGCAGCAACAGCCGCACTATGAGCTGGAGAAGAATCAACAGCAGCAGAGGAGCCGATGTGTATCCAACGAAACTCTAGGCCAACTGTAGGTCCACTGGCGTCGTGCAAGAAATAGTGCTGTAGGTTACAGGTGTGTGGGAAATAGCGCAGCCTTTCTGCTTTGCTGCTGTTAATCGGCTTGGACCAGGGAGCAAAATAGGTCTCGATCGACACTGGACAAGCTGCAGCGGAATCAGGGTATTCCACTATTAAGCGCGCAGCTGCCGGTTGTAGCGGCTGCTGTTGCTGACTCAACAGAGTAACAAACGAAAGAAGCACCAGCAAGAACAGCACGGTCTTAAGACACGTGCCGCTGCTACTGCCGAAGCAAAGACAGCTGGGAAAATCCATCCTGCTGCAATATCACGAGATACAGGAATAACTAAGGAAAGGACGAGGAAGGTCACGAAAAAGAAGAGGCGGGAAGGGGAAAACACAACAAGGAGGTAACACGAAAGACAAGTAGTACAGTCGGCGGCCGTAAAAGCCGCTTTTCTTCCCGGCAACTCTTTTTGCTTTCCCCTCGTGTTCTTCATCTCCTCTTTCCTGTCCTAGGTGCAGAAGAAACATAGAATCCTGCTGCCGCTGTGCACACCTGGTTAGTTGAAACTATCAAGACACTGGCGAATATTGTAAGATACAGCAGATACAGATGGTTCTTTATGGAAGTGATACATATGCATTCTATACATACATATATGTATATGTATGACGTCGGCCAGCATATACATTATCTGCTGTGAAGAATGGAAGGATATTGAACGATGAATATGTGGCGAGTCGTGCTGCAGATGTCCGGGAAGAGAGGCTGCTGCGGTGGCACCTGCACAAGGAGAAGCAGAGAAAGCGATGTGTTGCTCTGTCTATTTCGGAGCACCAGCCGTACTAGGGAAGCACAAAAGCGGACCTCTAATCTATATTATGAAGAATGGAGAGAAGCATTACCTGGCGTACACACATCAGAATGACACAGATTTTCTGTGTGCGTACACCACAGTCGCGACTAAGCAGTATGCGGATCCCGCAGACACTCCCGAAACGCGCATTCACCACACAGGTTCTTCACGCGAATACGCAGCACACACGCCATGGAAGTTCATGTCTATTGTATATATCGGTGCAGTGTACGATGAATTACTCGCGTGAAACGGCAACACTTGTGTCACTGAGGTGTTTGCGCACAGTGACAGTCCCCACCGTAGATGCGTTGCAAATACTATTGGATTTTATGCACATCACAGAAAATGCCTGCACAGCAAAGATATGGAAGAGGCACGCAGAGACAGCGTGAGCGTCATCTTCAGCCCCGTAATACGCGGCTGGTGCGTACGTACACCTCTGTGGTGAATACGCGTTTCGGTAATACGTGGCTGGTACGTACAGCGGGTGCACAATGAAACCGAACGCACACCGCAGACGCTTATGAACTGCACACTTGGCACATATGTCACAAAGTCCAATGAAAAATACCGAGGCGCATGTCCGACACTTGTGAGTAGATTCACCGTATTGCTGCTGAGCATACGTACGCAGCAGTTTCTATTAAAAGGTACGCACACACAACTTTTACACGGAGGTGTCGAGACGCCCAGTGTCACAGAAAGGTGCGGGCTCCGAACTTTGTCACAAAGTTGGGTTTAACGACATGTGTGTAATGGAGTGATGATGGAAGCACATACGCGTTATAAGTTTTACTGCTACGTATGTGTGCCGTTAATAATTGTGAGCGTTTGACGACTTCGGTCAAGCACGCGTCAAGGTGTACTTCAAATGGATCTAGAAACATTGTGCACTTCGAAAGAAAACAGGTTCACCGAAGTGATATTACAAGGGCACCGAAGTGTAGCTACGCCATCGAGTCCATGAAGTGTTCGGTTCACGAGTCAAGAAAGATGTGCGGTCCACGTGTCAAGAAAGGTGTGCAATCCACGAGTCATTAAAGATGTGCGGTCCACGCCATACGTCATTGAAATTGTACGTAGTGGTGTGGCGCACCCAAAAGCCACTGAAAACACTATGCACAGGAAAAAAGCCTTTGAAGGCGCAGTCGTGTCTACTGAAGTGCGGGAGAAGACACATGCAATATTGAAAACAGGAAGACTGTTTCCACTTTTAAGACCACTGTTCTTACCTTCCTGCCGTATGCTGCTCTTCTCCGCAGGCATCCTCTCAAGGCATACTACCACAGCTGCTAAGAGGAATAGACACACAAACAGCGGACGAAGCAGCGCAGCTGTCTCTTGCTGAAGAAGAGGGGAAACAATGATGCAGCCTAGTGAAAAACGCTCAATATACACATCGGGTGATACTGTACGCGTGCACGGAGAGAGGTGTGCACCGTACTTGCGCATGTGTACAACTGAGCAGAAAAGTCATCTCTGCGCCAGGCTGAAAACGCTTCTTTGAGCGAGGCCAAGCCAGCTAGCAACCGGATAGAATCGAAGTTACTTGTTCAGGACAGCGTTACCCAATGCTGTTGAAGCGCGTTAAAGCACAAACAATTCGAGTTCTATCTACACAAAAAAATAATAATAGGCGTTGAGGTTAAGGAACTTTTCAAAGCTGGTGTGCCTTTTCTTGTTGCGGTCCTTGTTGTTGTTGTTGAATCGTGTTTCGGCTGCAGCCGGCGACCGTGGTGCTGCTGCAGCCGCCACGGTCTGGAGCGGAAAGAAGCAGCAGCTGCTGCACAGGCTAGATGTCCGTCTTGGTGCCTTCTGCTAAAGGAGTGGACTTCTTGCTTCGGACTGACACTCCCTCTAAATAAAGACGGAAGGCAGCACTAAAGACCTGTCCACTTTCTTGCAGACTACGACGATGCCGTACCAGCACACGTTTTCTTCCGGCGAAGCTGCTCTGCTGTTCCGCGTGTTGCTGCAACAGAAAAGATCATAAGGCAGCTGCATGCAGCGAGTGCTGGGAATCTTCTCCCTTTTGTGTCACGACAGAAAGACTAGACAACACGTTCGAGACTGTGATCCACAGGGTACAAGCAGCGGCACGTGCAGCGTGCTGCACGCTTCGCGCCTTGCTGTTGCTGTCCAGGCTTGGCAACCGCAGGAACAGTCCCGCAGCCTGGCTCCAAATAGGACAGGGAGCAGCTGCGAAAGACGCAGCATCAGCAGCAGTAGCGAAAAAGAAGTTGGGCAGTAGCACCAGCTTATCTCTCGACAGCCTCAGCCGCAAAGCAACAGGTACAGGCACCTGAGTACCGTATGAAAAAGACACGGAAGAAAAGAGACCCGAAAAGGCAGAAACAGGTTGAAGGTGACGCCAAAGAGAAAACGAAGGCCTTCTTGCATATTTGGGCACAAAAAGCACAGGTAGCAGCACCGGCCAGGTAACCAGTAACAACAGCGGAGATCCGGCGGCAGCAGGAAACGGACCGCAACAGCGAACGTAGCAGCAGACACAACACCACCACCAGCAACCAGCTGCGATTACGATCGCTGGAACAACGGGTGCAGTCGCAAGGGGACAAGCAGGTGCAGTACAAGTACGGACACCCAATGTAGGGAGAAGAAAAGCAGTCTTAGAGAGGACACATGAGAAGAACGGACGAACAGAAGATGCGAGAACAAGAGATGTAGTTGGACAGCAGCACACATACTCAGAAGAGAAAACCATACGCGGAGAAGTGAGATCCACAAAATTTAGGAATGCCTCTGGCTCTCTACAAACAGTGCCAGCAGAAGAAGTCACGCCTGCTGAAAGGCCCTCTACAACAGTAATTCGAGCAGCTACAACACCGACTCCAGCCGTACCCGTCAGTGTACACTACTGCCACTGTTGCTGCAACAACGATCGTAACAACTACGGCTGCTGCTTCGATCATCGCCAACCCTGTTGGTACAGCTGCTACAGCAGCGTCCACCTAAGTACCACCACCACTCCCAATCTGCGGACACGCTGCTGCGAACCCTCCTGCCGAGACAGCAGCAAATGTTATTTCCAGGGTTATTGCCCTCGATGTGTCCTTGCTTGCGGCACTCGGTTATAAGAGTGGCGGAGCGACTGATTCAGTCCTAAAAAATGGTCGTACCAGTAGCAGTTGCAATCATTACCCGGGGCGGCGCCGCCCATAAGGCTGCGCAACTCGAGCAGCCGACACCAGGCTGCCTCCACTGTTGCGGCTGATGGGGCTTCTTCGACGAGTAAACCAGTAGCAGACGACGAATGAAGAAAGCGAGAGCAGAAACGGACTGCATTCAAGTTGACTTACTGTTTTGAAGGGAAAGAAGGAAGTAGTGGGCGCACTTGGAGGTCTGAGTTGAAATAAAATGACTCTAGTGGACCCACTAATCTTCACTTGATCTGGCGGCGCTGTGCCCCGTCCCAACAGCCACGCAGCACGCGTGTCTACAGTCGAAGCCGCTTCCCTTGTGCGCCCTGCGATCAACAGTAGCGAGTGGAGCGCGGCTTCGCTCGATCAAATAGCCAGGCAGAGCCTGTCCCCTGGTCTGATGCAAGGCATAACGAATGGGGGCGTGTTATTTTGGTGCCCTCCACTACAGGAAGACTTGGCGTCATCCCGCCGGCTACTCCGGATGGACGAGTTGGATACGTGTCGAGATTGAGAGGGTCACGCCGTACATCGATAGATCGTTGCGGGAAGATCTACGAGTAAAGATATGACTCTAAGCGTGCTTGGATTGGTATATAGGACACGCAGAAAGGCGCTAGGAATGGCGGTACGCCCTCGAGGAATTTAATAGCGAGGTGCCTTTACAACTGGAGGGGGAGTTCAAACAATGGTACATAAGTGTAGTCAATGGGGTCACGAGCGGGATAAATGTATGTATATATATATGTATATATATTTGTATACAGCAAAGAGACACGATGTTACCGATGTATACAGATAGAGAGACGAGTAGATATACAAGCTCTGGCGTATATAGTAAGCCGCGTATACTAAAGAGGGAGCATAGTGTCAGTGTGTGTAGCTAGAGAGGCGCGTGGTTAACGAAGACGTCAACGTGTGTACACGAAAGACGAAAAACGTGTGCATGAGGTACGTACGATGCTCCTGTAGTCTCCCGCTCTAATGAGTGCACGATTAGAAGTCGGGCAGAAGAGAATCCTCGTGTATTCCGATACTTGATGTGTTCGGTGTCACCAAGGGACACGAGCACAGGCTGGAACAACAGGAGGTAGGTCTGTGTTGTATGGCAGTGTTTCCACAGGGGAAGAAAGGTGCTACAGAAGGAAGCAGATGATCTACGCAAAACGGACATAAGTAGAGAGGACGGAGACGCGTGTAGGATGTATGCACTGTTGGTAAATTGTCATAAAAAGAGAAGTTTCTGGTATAAATAGGTATTGACTCCACGTAATATCGGCGTGTGGATAGTAAAAAAGTGTTGCGCTCTCAGCGGTTATGTCCTGACCATATGTGACCTGTATACCTGCTGGATAGGATAGGAATACGATCATGGACGAGAGAATACACACTTGTTATGGAGACGTCGGGAAGAAACGGAATTTTCGAATACAGATGTCGTGCAAAACAGCGCAAGTGCATCCGTATGAGAAGAGAAGCGTTCCGTTGAGGAAGACACTTACTATGCTGGGAAGAAAAGGAAGTTTCGACCATAGATGCCATGCAGAAGAGCGCAGGTGCATCCGCATCACGGGAGGAGGGTTCTGTTGAGAAAGACACTTACTATGGCGAACACCCTTCTGTATTCCTTGATGCTCTTTACTCCTTCGGAGGCGTATAGAGGCGGCAGTGGTAGACTGCAGATGTAGACGTCGAGACAGAGAGAAACCGCGGCTGGTAGTTCCGTAGTGCCACACCACCTTGAAGCGGTTGTGGAGCTCGCGGAGCTGCTGAAGAAACCTTGTGTAAAACGTGTTTCCGGTTGTTCGAAGGTTAGGCGCATAAGCAAACAGCCAGATGATGTGAAAACAAGTCCGCAGCTCTCTGAACGAATGAAATACGCACACATACCCACACACACACATTAGCACATGTATCTACAAAGATGTTTACTGATGTAGGGCCTTCTGTGTAGACCTCCAGCGGCTGCAGTCATGCCAGAGTGTATTCTTCTTTCCACGTTGTACCTGGTTGCAGAAGACCATGTCCTCCTCAGTGTTAAGGTGTTTTCACCTTTAAAGAAGGAAAAAGAACCGCAGCTGGTAGCGAAGCACGTGGGTGTATCGTTCGTCTATTGGGTGTTCCGATGTGTAGGAATATTTTCAATATGTATGCGTGAGCGACGCTTGTACTAGCTAAGTACACACACGTAGGTGAAGACGACTTCATAAATACAGGGTGTATCCGATAAAAACGCTGTCCTGACGGAGAGCGCGTGTGCTTTTTTCGAGTATACGTCTTCGAAGACGTGATCATGCTACAGGTTTGTCTAGAATAATGCTTATCCACCCCATCCGGGAGGCTGTGTGTGCTGCACTGGAGATGGGCGCGTGAATTAAGCAATAGATTCTTACCAAATAGCAGCGTTCCATATCTCTTTCCCTTTTAAGTTCGAGCGTCTTCTTCTCTTTTCACCTGTTGGTTTTGCGTTTCTTCTTCCCTACCTGTTACCTCTTTATCTTTTCTTGACGTAATGCGCGGAATACGCTACAACAGCGAAGCGTGAGTCAAGTACAACATTCGATTCATACAAATGATCTGCTTTATACTTTAGCGGCACCAAACACAAGACTGCCGAATAGGCAGTCGACCTTAAAATCGAAACAGCTCCGTGTGTTTACGGATATTTTAGGAAATAGTGTTGTGGCGCTACGAGCGAGTTCAGGAGAATATCATTCTACAATTACGCAGCAAAAGGCACGCCGTTGCGCACGAAGCAAATGAAATCTTACGTGCATATTTTGACTGCATTTTCGTGATAGACGACTACACATGGCATAGATGTATGCTTAATGTAGTGGTCCACTGTGATACATCGTGCGGGTGTATCCATGGTCCAGGGCGGTACGTACAATATTTTTCTATATGTAGTGACCCTGTGCTTTCTTCGAGAGACCTTTTTTTTTCCGGATCTCCTCCCACTGTAAACTTGCAAGAAAGCGGAGGATCAAGGAGACACACTTCTGTGCTAGATGCGCAGACATATGGGTCTAAGCAAGCGCCACTACAGTCTTGACTAACGACGCGGGAATATGGAGTATGCCATCTATTTCCGCCTTATCCACGAGGATCCCATCGGGTGACGCGGGATTGGAGAGTCTGTCATCTATTTCCGCTTCATCAACAAGTAGCCGCCTGAGCCAAATTACAGTGGAGTAACTATGCATACTTTTGGCCCCTTCTTCCAAGTATGTTAGTATGCCGTTGTTTCTGCGGAATACATTGCGAAAATACAAGGGAAGAGGATGTGTGGATTGATAACGATTGGAGTCGTTCCCGTTCATGGGTTTACTCGTTGTTCCATAATCCACGACACACAAGACGATTTGACAAGATCATCATCAATGTTAGAAGATTGCAAATGCATCTGGGAACTGGAAGACTGCGTCGAGTCTCGCATAACATGGAAGTAAGAGGAAGCACTATACCGCTTTGATCGCTTTCCCCCCCATACTGGATGTTTGAAGCGAAGCTCGGTGAAGAGAAGAGGGGCCACGGGAATTTCTCGAAAATGTCACCAAATGTTCTACAGTATCCAGCGATGTGCGGAGAAAGAATGCCGCAACCCCTGAGCCGGTGAATCATAAGCCTTTGCGCGACGAATTGTACTTAGTCACCACATTGCGTTCTACGCTGCGAAGATGTACAGACTGGAAAAATATATATATATATATACATATATACATACATACGCGTGTACGTTTAAATAGGAACATATGTAAGAAGAGACGAGATACAGCGAACAAATGAGTAGGGACATATATCAAGCAGGATACAGATGCAAGTGCCAACAGACGTGTCCGTGGATGTCTGCAGTACAAACGTACATAAACATATATATCCGCAGATGTGTCTGAGTCGCCGCCGAGACACGACTAACCCACGAGACGGTCGAAGCTTGTGCATGTCTTGAACATTAGTCTGCGATTTATAAAATTTAGGTGGTGCCCAGCAACAGCCATGCGTGCCCGGGGAACCGCGTCCACGCGTGCTTTGGTGGCTCCATCGCACGCGGACTACCTTGCAGGTAACGCGTCTCACTAATACAACACTTCTGGAAATCATGCCTGCGTAGATGCCAGCTAAAATGAGCTCTTCCAGCGCTGCACGCTGTCACGTAATCTACGCCTGTTATTTAGCTGTGCGAAGGTGTACAGCTCTACCGTTATATACACATATATACGCACTCACAAGTGTATACACGTATTCACAGAGAGTAACAACGAACAACAATAAGTATATGGGTACATGTGTACACAGACACGTTCACACTGTTAGCTGGTGGCGTGGAAAAACCATGTGTGCGTCTGTGGACGCACACGTATACATGAGTATTCGTACCAATTTAACGCAGGACAATCCCTGCTGTCGCAAATACATGAAGCTACGCATTAAGTGCACGTGAAGCACTGCCTTGCAACGTGTGAAGAGAAGCTGCTCCTGGCGACTGGTGACGTCCCTCAAGTATTACTGAAAAGTATGCGTCACGCGCTCGTGTGCGCCCTGGGAGGATTGTAAATAACGCTTTATATTTTCTTCCCTCTCTTTTGGTTCTGCTTTGTGCTGCGGCTAAGGAAGAATCCGTGATGCTCTCATCGTTTTCTCGTTTTCGCTGGTGCTCTTTCTGCGGCTTCTACGCAGCAGCTTGTTGCAGTAGCTGCTGTCTTCTACGGCCGCATGCAACGTTCTTTGCTGCCGCAGTGCACACAGATCGAAAGATGCTCCAGGCGTAGGTGCTGCTGCTGCTGCTCCGCATCTTCTGCTGCTGCACGCCTACGCGCTGCTGCGCCTCCCCCTTCTCTATGCTGTTACTGCAGTTCACGCTGCCCTCTTGCTGCTGCTGCAGCATTCGCCGTCGTTCTGCTGTGGAGGCTGCACTGGAGGGGCATGCCTCTCAGTGCTGCTACTACGGACGCTACAACGCAGGTGTCGCTGCTGATGCCTGTCTCTATCCTGATGACGCTGGTACTGTCTGGGTCTGTGGCTCTGCAGTCGCTGTGCAATTATCTGGTGCTGGTCCTGCTGTGAGCGCTGCGCTGCACGCGCAGGTGCTCCTTCACTCACTGCTGTTGCCGCGGTTGCATACAGGTGCTTGCTGCTGCTGTTCTATTGCTGCTGACGCGGCGCCGCTGCTGACGCTCTGCCTGCACGCATCGCTGTTGCTGCGGCAGACTCCGCCGAGGACGAAAGAGCGAAGCGGCGGGCTTCTGCTGCTGCCGTCGGAAATGCCGCTGCCGTGGAAGCGCTCAAGGTCAGGCGTTGGCAGGCGTGCACCAGGTCTTCCGCCTGAAAGAACCGCAGCAGCAGCACCGGAAGCAGCGACATCAGCAGCGGGTGCCGCGCCGCAGTAGGCGCCTGATACCGGACATACGAGAAGCGCGTCGTGGCAGCAACAACAGCAACGGCAGAAGCAATTAGAGTCCTGCCCGTAGCAGGGCCCCGCCAGCAGCAGACACTGGCGGCTGAGGCAGATCCCGCCAGTACTGCAGCGGCAGCGGCGACGGTGGCAGCACGCACATACACACACGTGCGTGCGAAGGCGGCGCCAGCAGCAGCAACAGCGGCAGAGGAATATGCAACATTAGCAGGGTATGCAACAGCGGCAAGGAGGACGCTAGGGTCCGCAGAAGACAGCAACTGAAACAGCATGCCTCAGAGCAGCTACGGTCGAGAACCCAACCGCATCACACAACTACGCACCAGCTATGTCTGAACAACAAGCAAGGCGCCAGCTGCTCTCGGTACATACAAGACCTATACACACACACACACACACACGCATATATACTCACATATATATATATATATGCATACGCAGATATCTGTGTACATTCTACCCACGCACACTTATACACATATATAAACGTACAAAATATAGGGAGACAGACAGAGAGAGACATGCACAAATCCCTTTACGTATATACAAACGTGCGTGTGTACACACACATGTGGGCATCGGACGCACGCACATATTAGACATACACACACACACATACGTGAGAGCTGCCACCATCTGAAATTTATACTTGGATCTTCTACGCGCTCTCAGGTTTGTCGTGTCTACATACACATTCATCTATACACATATATATATATAGAGAGAGAGAGAGAGGGACGTGTGTGGCTTCCGTTTTCGCCGGTTTGTCTCTCTTGTGTCTTCGCTGCCGTGTCTTGACGAGTGGGGGACGGTATTAACAGTGAGGACAGAAAGCCGGTCATTTTTGTGTGCGCTCACATGTATAAATTGATCTTTTACACTTGCGTGCCAACAAACAAGTCACTCATACAAAGAAACGCCTGCAAAGAGAGAAAGGTCTGCAGATAGACAGGCACACCTACAGAGAGACAAACGTCCGAACATGACACTTCCGTGCACACACACCTACATCCATATACATACACATATATATATATAGATAGATAGTTGGAGAGGTAGACACAAATACGCGTACACGCGTATGTAGGTGTATATGCTTGGAGCACAGGGGAAGACAGAAAACATACACACGAGGATACCTGCGTCCAGCTACGTACGCCTACGTACACACACACGTGTACGTGTGTGCAGACACACATCCACACATATATGTATATATATGTGCATCCGTACATGTATGAAGACGTAAAGGTCAATATAAGCACACAGGTACATATACGCGCGTGGCTGTATATATCTATGAAGATGTAAAGATTTATAAATACGCATAGGTGTACACGTGCAGCTCTCTTCACCTATAAAAGTGTAAAGAGGTATATATATATAAGTAATATACAAGAACGTCCAGGAATGTGGATGTGAACGGGTCACACATACGCAGGCGCCCATAATTACTTGTTCAGAGAATAAGCGTGACAAGAGGCTTACGGCTTCTTCCGCGTCTTCGGTTAGATGTACGAGAGGGTCGCTCCACTGACGGGTCAGAATCTGCAGTAGCAGCAGCCGCATCTGCACATGCATGCGCCATTTCACTTTGTGTTGACCTCTCTCTGGAGCAGCGCGCATGCAGCCTTGCTCCTCTATTTTCATGAACGAACACACATATCTCAGCCACGTACAGACACACACGTACACGTATATATGTATGAAGATCCATACACAACCTATGTAGATACGTACAAACGTATACCCATACATACGTACATACATACATATCTACTACACATAGACATACACGCAGACAAACATACATATATATGCATACATATATACATACATACATTACATATATACATGGCACACATGAGTAACGAAACTCAAGTGCGTGATATCGCGAGAAGTTTGCAAAGCAGCAGGCGCTAAAGAATGGAAGCGACCGGGTCACGGGAATAAGGGAGAGTTTCCGTAGCAGCAGCCACCGCCTCTCTCAGCAGTAGCAGCACGGACAGCAGCGGCGCCAGCAGCACAAACACAGCACCGGTAGCAGAGGGGGGACCTTTAACGGCAGGCGCAGCAGCGGCAACACCCATCGCATAGCAGCAGCAACAGAGGGGAGGCCTTCTACAGCTGCAGCAGCAGCAACAGCCGCTCCTGCTGGAGCACCAGGAGTAGAGAACGTTTCATAGCTGCAACTGCAGCAGTCACGGCGCAGCACCAGGCGGAGTACGAGGTAGTGAACAAGCAGCAGCAGCAGCACGGGATAGACGAGCAGCAGCAGCAGCAGCACGGGGTGGCTGAGCAGCAGCAGCAGCAGCAGCACGGGGTGGCTGAGCAGCAGCAGCAGCCGCGCGGAGTGGACGAGCAGCAGCCGCAGCGCGCAATGAATGGGCGGCAGCAGCAGCAGCCCGATGTGGACAAGCAGCACCAGCAGCAGCACGGGATGGGCGAGCACCAGCAGCGGCAGCAGGGCGTGGACGAGTAGCAGCAGCAGCGGCAGCGCGGAGTGGACGAGCTGCAGCAGCAGCAGCACTGGCTCACTCCCGCTGCGACGTCGTAGCGGAAAGGCAGGGCGCCCATGGAGATGAGGTCCATCAAGTCCTCTCGCAGCACTGCAACAGTAGCGGCAAAAGCAGACGCAGGCCCGCAGAGATTGACGAGATCCACGAGCGTAATTCTACGTGTGATTTCCCCTGGGTGCGTATAGATGCATGTAGACAAACCACCAGTGCACACGAATATAGAAACGTAGACACATAAATACATGCATATATAGAGGTGATAGACAAAGAGAGACAAATAGAGAAAGAAACAGACCGACAGACAGACACAAGCCTATATTGAGGAGACGCAAACACTTGCTTATGAATGTTCACATATATATATATATATATGTATACAGATATGTACACCTACGTAATCGCTCGTCAAAAGATATAATACGGATACAAAGGTGTACGCAGTATACACATGCATATATATACGTACATTCGTAAATACACAAGACCCGCATACCTATCTAATCACGGAGTGCAGAGGGAGATACGGCTGTACGGTCCTACACACCTACATCCTGCAGAGTTACGCACATACGTATATAGGGATGTATTCACATATATATATATATCTACAGACATATATATATATATATATGTACGTATACATATGTAGATATTTGTATATACGTGGATGCATTTACATATACATATACATACACATATGTATATGTGAAGCATGGATGCATGTATACGCGTGAAGTAAAAGAGATTTTGCCTGCTGGTAGAATCTCACTGCGGCATCTCCGGGTGCGCCTGCATATATATGCACGTGCCTCTAGATACGTGCACACACGCATACACATATCCATATATATACATATATATATGTATATATATATATGTATATATATATATATATGGGAGAGGTCTACAAGCATACACACGTGTAGACAGGTAGCTGCTAGTGGATTCGCGCACACGTATGAGCTCATGTATACATATATATACATATACATAACAAGCTTGTAGGTGTCTTTATATATGCAGGTTCCGGCTTTATATGCAGGGATGCTATATAAGGAGGACATACGTAAACATCAGCAGACGTACGTTGAATTCCGTTGATGGGAGACGCGTTCCTACTGTGGGTGGCGGTGCTGCTGTTGTTGCTCTACTCCTGTGGCTGCTACTACACTTGCTATTGCTGCAGCTGGCTGCCAGTGCTCTGTTGCTGTGGTGCTGCGGCTTCTGACGCTCCGCCTGCGCATGCTGTGCTGCTCCTCACGCTGACGCTGGCAGTCTTCTCCCTGCTGCTCCTGCTGCTGTTGCGCCTCTTGCTTCTGCAGCTCTGCGCCTCCGTACTGCTGTGATCTCGACGCTGCTGCTGCTACAACTCCTTCTGCTGCTCCTGCTTCTTCTCCTCCTCCTTTTCTGGCTACTGCCGTTGCTTCTGCTGCTGCTACGGTTGCTGGTGCCGCTGTCGCTGGTGTTGCTGCTGCTGTCTCCGCTGCAGCAGCAGCGGACCCTACCGTGCGGAGCCTGAGTGCGGAAGAAAGTGTGAATAGTTTTCAGCGTGACGCGTTCGAAGACTTGGAGCGACTGCAGCAGCAGATTACGACGGACCATTTGCAGCACGTCTGCTGCCGTATTGCGGCCCACTAATAAATCTCTCTCCAGCTCGTCCTGCAGGCAGAGAGACAACAAAAGAGAAACAGAGAAACCCCCGAGCAGACACCCAGATGCAGCGGCGCCTGCAATAGCAGTGTCGTTTCTGGGTGCAGCTTCGGAGAACGGGAAAAAAAAGGAGAAACAAGGTAAAAGGAAGTGAGAGCAGCGTGCCTCCTGTAGGAGCAGACATTGCGTTTGCTTCTTCGTGCGTCTACAACCACCCCACACCTGGACTACCAGGAAAGAAGCACTGGCGACAACGCAGCACCAGGCGGAGCACCAGCAGCAGCACGAGCAGGAGCAGAAGCAGGAGTAGAAGGAGCAGCAACAAGAGAAGCGCCGGCAGCAGCTGCAGGGGCAGCAGCAGCAGAAGCATCGGCAGACAGAGGAGCAACAGTAGTGGCAAACATCGAAGTGGGGGTGCCAGCAGCGGCAACAGGAGGAGCCAGAAAAGCAGTTGCACACGCAGCCGGACGGGCAGGGGTGACCGCGCAGCAGGGGAAGAGGCTGCAGCAGTTGTCGAGAAACACGCAGATACAGCAGCAACAGCAGAAAGCGGAGGAGGAGGAGGAGCAACACCTGCACCAGCACCGATAGCAGCAACAGCAGCCGGACGCAGACGCAGGCGACGACGCAGTGAAGTGGCAGATCACTGGAGGAGTCTACCTCGGTCTCTTTGTTTTGTGGCTGTGCGTTCTACTGCTTCCACCAGCGGCAGAACCGCACGCAAGCACGCGTGAGCATCGCAGCACGACGGAGCAGAAGAAAAAATACCTGCAGCTCCAAAAGCAGCGCAGCACTCCTCCCCCATTCGCAGTTGGCGAAGAGCAAAGCGGCTTGGGATGCCCGAGGATGCGCGTGCAGCAGCCGTCGAAGCGGGGACGTTTCCTGCAGCTGCCCGCGCCCTCGTCCGCACGAGACAAAGTGGCACAGACACATAAAGCTGGCACGCCGATAAAGCCGCAAAAATATACACCTCCTCGCCTCTCTCTCTGCATGCACCCACGCGTATATTATACGTAGGGTATGTGTGTTTGCGTCGGAGGAGGACGGGCACGCACGAATGTTTCGAAGCTCTCTTTATCCCCCGCGACGACAGAGAAAGAGAGACAGAGAAGGAGAGGCCACAGAAACACAACGCAGCACGCGTGCGCAGCACCAAAGAAGCCTCATCTGCAGCGCCTCTCCGAAGCGGAGAAGAAGCGCAAGCCATATATATATATATGTATACATGCGTATGCATCCTCTACATAGAGTGACAGAGACACACACGTATGTGTATACGCATATACGTGTGCGTCTCCAGGAATATATGTACAAGTATACGTATACATGTACATCTATTACATCCGCTCTGTGAGGCACATATAGGTATACGTGCAGATATATTTTTGTATGTACCCTGGCGATATATACACGTACTTAGTCTTTACACGCCTGTGTAGGTTGTGGACGTGTCTTCATAGCAGTCTCGCTACTACGCAGGCCGACGTCGAACCGAAGAAGAAGAAGGAAGTCAGCCAGACCTGCGGCCACAGGCTTCGCTGTGTGGAAGCAGCTCCGCTCCCTTCTTCACGAATACGAATAGAAGCACGACTTGACACTGCACACACACGTGTTCTGCTGCGCCTGCACACATGCATACACATAAATACGTCCGTTGAGAGGCACGCGTGGGAATCTGTATGCAGAGCACTGGCAAGGCCGGACACCGGGTCACCAGCCACAGGTCTACCCATTTAGGCAGGCACTTCACTCGGATCCACATCTGTGCATGCAGCGAGAAAGAGAGAAAAAGGAGAAAAACTCAGGCCTCTGGCTTGGCGATCCGAACACGTAAATACACAGAGAGAAAGGAACGGAGAAGAAAAGGACACCTCTTGAGTGTTCGTGCCGCGACGCGAAGACCGAGAAAATGTGTGCAGCTCTATTAGGAGGGCAGAAAGACACAGAAACGCGTAGACGCGTTTCACTGAGAGGGCCACACGCTTCCCTACAGAGAGACGTGGGCGGCACCGACCCGCCAACGCGTCCACACATTCGCACTTGCACAGCATTCGCAGCTCTGACCGCATGGCAGCACGACCTCGCCTGCTCGCAGAGCCTGTCTGCGCTGCGGCCCTGCTTCTGCAGGGATTCGCAGGTTCTCTCTTGGTTATATCTCACACGGGTGTAGTCCTTCCATCAGCGGAAACTGGTGCAACGCACGCCCACGTGTGTGTCTTCCAGCTGGAAGCAGCGGGCCGCGTTGACAGGAAGACCGCCGCCGCACGGCCACGTGGGGTGTCCATACACCGCAGGTGACCTTCTCCTACATTCACCTGTACCTATCTCCCTTTCATCATAGATCTAACGGCGCACATGCACACAAATAGAGTGAGTGTGTCTCCAACGGCTCCCCTTCGCACACACAAATACACCTGCGTAAGAACACATACACATATTCATGTCATCCTATAAATATATATATATTACCGCACTCATACATGCATGTGTATATATACATATAGACAGATAGCTAGACAGACAGATAGGTATACGTCCGTCCTTGAACGTGTCAGTCTGGGTAATTGCGTGAGGAGACAGACAGAGAAAGAGAAAGGGAGGATGAACAAGCACACATACAAGTGCCGTTCTAGAGTTCAAAAGAGTACGCATGAGCGCGTGAAAGTGTGTTCGTTAAAAAAGTCAGCAGTTCAGCGTACATGAGGCAGCAGCTGCTCGCGTTGCATAGAAGCGAAGCAGCACACGATGGTGTACAGGGCAAGATCTTCAGGTGTACATACACCGAAGACGGAGTTGTCTCTGGTGAGCCACGTAAGCGTCTTGGTGATTGACTCGCTGCCGCTACCCTCTGCTCCTCGTCCTCCTCCTTCTCCTCCTCCTCCTCCTCCTCGTCTTACTCTTTCTTCACGGCTGCTGCTGCTGCTGGAAGGAAACGGATGCAGTCCCAGGGCTGCTGCGGCGCTCCAGTGCGCGCCTCCCGGCTCTTCTCCTGCTGAAGCAGGCCCGCCCACCGCTGCACCAGCAGCCGCACCAACGCCCCCTCCCCCCAACAGCAGCAGCATGGCCAGCAGCCACGCACGGCGCGGGAGTGGTAGCAGCAGCAGCAGCAGAAAGGAGAGCTTCGTAGGCGCCGGAGTAGGCAGCAGGATCGACTTCCAAGAACGCCTGCGCAGCTTTCAAATACTCGCCGCTTCGCATGCATGCCAGTCTGCGAGGGTTCAACTCACATGCAGAAAAGCAGCGTCTCAGCAACACAAAGGGCGACCAAACAACGGCAGCAGCAACATGCAGAGAGCATGATAAAACTTGACAGCAGCAGCAAAACGGCCTCCAAAGTGCTGCAGCAAAACATCAGCAGCAGCAAGACCGAACACAGCAGCAGGACCGCAGCAGCAGCAGGAGGACCGCAGCAGCAGCAGGAGGACCGCAGCAGCAGCAGGAGGACCGCAGCAACAGCAGCAGGACCGCAGCAACAGCAGTAGGGCGCAACAGTAGCACAATCGCAGCAACACTAGCAGAGCCGTAGCAACAGTAGCAGAACCGCAGCAGCAGCAGTGGCTTACGAGCAGCAACAGCGTTGGAAGAACAGAAGCAGCAACAGCAGCAGAGACAGCAGCAAAAACAGCGGAACAGCGGGAGGAACCGCAGAAACGACGCGAGAGAGAAGAGCAGCCACAGAAGATCAATTCTAGCGTGTGAACCGCAAGGTCGCAGGCAGCGGGCAGAGGGGACGTAGATTACGGATGCAGCACCACGACTCTTGCTGCTGCTGCTTCTGTTGCTGTTGCACGTAGGAGAGAAGTCAGCCGCGTAGGAGTGAAGTGCGCTGCAGACGGGTGTGCTGGCTTACCCTTTCAACGTGCTGCTGGCCGCGTACAAGGCACCTAGAGACGCATACAAAGAACTAAAACGCTCTCTTCTTCGCAGTCTGGGCGCAGCTCCTGCTGCTGTACCTCCGCTTCCGTCCTCTCTGGCAGGGGAGAGCTCGGAACCTCGCTGCAGACGCTGTCCTGTTGCAGGACGCCTTCCTCTGCCGGCCGACTCTCCTGCCACTCCTACTGTTGCTCCTGCTCCTCCTCCTCCGCCTCCTATGGCGAGGGGCGATGCACCAGCTACAGCTTCTTCGAGACGGGAACCAGCAGGCCGCCCGCGTCTGCCGCCTCCCCCTCCCAGGCCCTGCAGCAGAAGCAGTATCACGCAGCAAATCTGGTCGTCCAGACAGGCAGAGACACCACACGCAGCTGCTTTGAAAAAGAGGGGGAGCCGCGGTGCAGCTTTTCTCCGCGTTGCCTTCTTCATCTGCTGCGACCGGAAATTCAAGGACGACGCTTATATATATATATATATATATTTCTTCTCGCCTGACTGCTCTTCACAGAGTCCTTCAGTTCTTCTATCCTCTTTTCTAACGTTCCGTAACGCCGACAAGGAGAGAAAGGGGGTTCCTGCACAGGCGAGCTGGCCAGCTGATGCAGAGTTTCTCTTCCGCGAAGAAGCCGCATCGTTGAAACTTCGTGTGGACAGTCCAACAGGGACGGAAGCCCCGAGGAGAGGAGCCAAACTGGCAGAAACGCTTCTCCATCTTCCACCGAACAGCAGCAAGAATCTAACAGAGCCACACCGGCGCGAAAGTGAGACGCAGCCATGCGCTCCTACAGTGATTTTTGCACCTCTCCTTATCCAAGAGTGCGCGGAAGGAGAAGCACACAAGAGAAGAAGGAACCGCGGGAGCAGAGAAAGACAATGGGGCCCCGCGTGGTGAAGACAAAAGAGTTTTGCTTCCAGGTTATTCGTGTATGCCTCTGTTCCTGTACCTACGGAAAAAGGAACTTCCACGACCCAGGCACCCCAGCAAATCAATACAAGGTGCTCTCTCTTCATGCATGCGATCCACAGATATATATCGTTGCACGTGTCTACACATCTATACATAGACACATACATATTTGTACACGCGGGTGTTGATCACAGATATGTGCGGGCGGCTCTCTTCCTCTCTCTCTCATATATATGTATATATACATGTATATCTGTGTGGCTATACATCCGTATAGAGACACGGAGATTAACAGGGATACAGAGTGCTAGCTGCACGCCTACGTAGGCCACGGCCGGGGAGGAACTGTGTGTACAAATTTGTAGAGATGCGAGTGTCTCTGCACCTGCACGAAGTTTTCCATCCGTTTTAAAGCATTGGTGACTCTCTCTCGCATGCAATGTGGGGGAGCAGCGAGGCAAACGCGTCCGTAGATTTACCCAGGCATATACATTGATGCAGCCAGACAGACAGACGACAGCCACTGAGACACAGAGAGATAGAGACACACACAGAGAGCGACAGAGAGAGGGCTACAAAACCATTCGCAACGCAACCTGTAGCAGCAAAATCATATATATATATATATGTATGTACGTGTGCGGATATTATCCTACACACCACCATATATATATATACATTTGGCAGTGTGAAGAATGGAATTGGCTGGTTAGCACGGGGACTTTCGTACGCCCGCATGCAATCTCGTGCACCTCTCGAGCCGTCTATTATATGTATATAATGTATACATATATACACATACACGGGAACACATGTATGCATGAGTTTGTCTGCGGTTGGTTCGTTTTTGGCTGTCCTGCAGGCGGCTGGGAGACGCCATATTGCACGGGCACGGGCGCTTCTCCGCTGAGAGAAGAAAACAGAAAAAGCGTGGAAGCGTCCGACTGTGCTACTCCTTCCAAGACAACTATTTTTTTCATCTTTCCTGTTGTCTTCCCCTTCTTCTCCGTACTCCTCCTCCTTCTCCTTCTTGTCTTCTCTGTCGCCGTCTTCTTGTTCTTCTTCTTGTTCTTCTTCTTCTCCGTCCTTCTCCTTTTATCGTCTTTTCTTTTTTCTCTAGCAGAAAACGAGACGTACCCGGGCGGAGAGGCCCGAAGGGATGCTGCTAATCAGAGAGGCCGCGCACGCAGCACTCCAGCGTCGCTGCTCTGTTGCAACCCAACTTTCCTCTCGCTCGCATGCGCTGTAAAGCAGCCCCAGGAATGCCCCCACGCTCGCGTACTGAATTAACAAGTCACAGCAGCACCAGCGCGAATACACAGCAGCAGCAGCAGGAGAGAGGAGAGATGAAGCAGCAGCAGCAGCAGAGGGGAAAAAGAAGACGTAGGAGCAGCAGAGTGGAGAGAAGAGAAGGCAGCAGCAGCAGGAGCAGAGAGTGCAGAAGGAGCAGCAGCAATGAGTGTGCAAGCCGGAGCAGTAGAGAGGAGAGAGGCGCCAGAGGGAGCAACAGCAGCGGCAGAGAGAGTCACACCAGCAGCAGAGGAGAAAGGAAAATCGCACCCACAGCAGAGACCAAGAAGCCGTCGCAGAAATCGCAGAAGCGGCACCTGGAGAACCCACGCAGAGGATCACAAAGAGGACGAAACAGCAGCAAAGACAGTCCAAGCAGTAGCAAGGGCAGCACGCGTTGCCCGGCCACGCCGGTTGCCACTTGTACGAGCGCCCGGACGACGCTCTCTCGCAGGAACACTACTGGGAGCAGGGACGGATGCTGCAGCAGCACGACGGAAGCACCAGCCGCGGCAGCAGCTGCATCCAGCAGCCCCAGAGGCAGCAGGAGGGAAAGAGTGACACTGAGATGCAGGTAGGACGAGACCCTCTAGAGCAACTAGGGCAGCAGGAGGAGAGACACAGCAGCAGCAGAAGCACCGGCGGCGCGGGACCTGCAGCAGCAGCGGGGAAACGGTGGCACAAAACCGGCGACAGCAGCAGCGACAAGTGAGGAGACGGCCAAGGCGGCAGAGAGAGGTACGAAGGAAAAACACCCGCAGCAGCAGCAGCGCCAATGGCAGCAGCAGCGGCACGTGAACTCGTTCCTGCCACAGCTTCAGCAGCAACAGCAGCAGCAGCGACAACAGCAGCAACAGCAGCAGTGACAGCAGCTGTTGTTGCTGCTGCTGCTATTGCTGCTGCTGCTGTTGTTGCTGCTTGTAGTTACCTCGAGGTCGAAGGGGAAATCGAGAAACTCGCTGCGGCTCGAGCGTAGCACCTCCAATGCAGCCTGCGCGTATCAGAAACAGCAACAGGACCAGCAGTGGCAGTAGCTGCAGCTTTTTCATCTGCGACAGTACGCAGTGCGGCAACAGCAACGACAAGTTACGTACTTCTTGTCTCTCTTCTACTTCGTCTCCCCCGCCTTTGTCTCCTTTTTCTTCTTGTTTCTCTTCATCTACTTTTTCGTCAGCAGCCGCAGCAGCAGAAGCACAGCCCGATGGGGCGGGCCCACTCTCGCCGCAGCAGCAGCAGGTTCCGTATCAACTGCAGCAGCTCCTTCTCCTTAAAATTGTCCTTCCTTCCATCCTCTCGCCTCCCGCCTTGTACCGCACGGGTACATCAGCTGCGACTTATAGCAGCACGCGCACCAGATGCAGCAGCACGTTGCCTTTACCCTTTCTGTTTTCCTCAGCAAACGGAAGGGCCTAAGAAGCCCACCAGCTTCTCTTCCTTCTCCCATGGGTTCTTCCACGTTTCACCGGCAGCAGCATGACGCAGCACCAAGAGGCAGCATCAGCAGCAGTAAGACGCACCAACAGTAGCAAGACGCAGTAACAGCAGCAGCGAGAAGCAGCAACAGCAGCAGTAAGACGCAGCAGCAGCAGTAAGATGCAGCAACAGCAGCAGCAAGACCCAGGACCAGCAGTTGCACGTGCCTTCAACAGTAGTAACGTGCGTGCGGCGTCTGACGAAGGTTCTTGCGCTCAGCTGTGTCGCACGTCTGGGATGTAAAGGGCCAGAAGCAGCGACAGCAATGCAGACACAGGAAAAGAAGAGAAGGTTTGTTCCTTCGGTAAAACAAGGAAACTGCATCTATTTCCAACAAGAGCAGCACCTGTCTTGCTGCCGCACCACTGCGCTGCCCTAATGCTGCTGCTGCTGCTCCTGCTGCAGCAGGAACACGCTGGGAAGCTGGTGCTGCGGCACCTTCGCAGACAGAGTCGCTGCTGCTGGTGCTGCTGGGTCAAGAGAAATTGCTGCAGCCACACTACAGCTCATCTCAGGCACCCCCTGCTGCTGCTGCTACTGCTGCACGGGCGACGTATCGTCCTACTGCTGCTGCTGCGGAACAGCCGAGCAGGCTGCTGCTGCCGGCGGAGCAGCGCACTCTGAACGCACTGCTCCGACAGACCCTTGGTGCTCCTGGAGCACGGCGCAGGCACCTGCTGCCTTCTCCAGACGTTAAGCAAGAGACGGCGGCTGCTACTGTGTCTAGACGCTCCTGCCGCTCTCTCTGCAGGTACCGCTGCACCTCCCGCGCACGCGAGACCGGCCCCCCTCTGCAGCTGCTACTGCCGCTGTTGACATCTACTGCTGTTCCACCACTGCCACCACTGCTGCTGCGGTTGCTGCTGCTGCTACGTATGCCACACAGGCTCCTGCTGCTGGAGACCACCTGTTTACTAGGAAGTACTTTTAATATGGTATAGTACGCTAAGAGATACCATTGTACTGTTGCTGCCGCGCACACGCCAGTGGCGCTGCTCTATCTCCTAGGACGCGCGTCCTGAGGATTTTGTTGCTGCCGCTGCTCTGCAACCATCTGCCGACGTTCACATGTTGCAGCTGCTGCGTCGCATGCAGATATCGGCACCCTGTGCGCTGCTGCGTCTGCTCTCTTTTTCAGGGACGTGGTGCTGTTGTTGTTGCAGCTGCCGGTGCTCCTGTGTGAACCGACTGTGCCGCCCGGAGCTGCTGCTCTGCCCACTGCTGCCACTGCTGCTGCTGCTGCTTCCGGCCAAAACACTGTTCTTCTGGTATTCACGCACTGCTGCCGGTGTGAGTGAGTTCGTCTGTGTGTACGTGTGTGGGTGAGACTGCTGCCGCAGCTGGCTCGTAGCGGACTGCTGCAAGGGCTCTGCAGCAGCTTGTTCAGTGTTGCTGCTGCTGTTTGTGGCGAGTGCCGCTATTGTTGCTGTGTGGAGAGGGATGCGGGTCCCGCATCCCTGCAGTGCTGCTGCTGCAGTGGTTGAGAAACTGCGCTTGTTATATAATGTGAAGGACTGCTGCTGCTGCTGAGGGAGTGCTGCTGCTGCTGCTGCTTCGGGTTGTAGCTTATCACCTTCAGAGAAAAGTCTGCCTCTGCTGCTGTCGGCGGTGGGATGCTGCAGCAGCTGCTGGTGTTGCTGCTGTTAGTTTGCTGCTGCTCCTTGTAGTACCTTATAATCGCCGTGAGTCGCGAGGAATTGCAGCAGCTCCCGCGTTGCATGCCGCCGTGTCGACGACAGCTGGATAGTCTTCCCTTCCTCCAATGCCTGCAGCAGCAACAGCAGCACGAGCGACAGGAGCAGCAGCAGCAGCACGCGTAGCAGCCACACGAGGCCAGCAGCACTTGCAGCAGCAGCAGATACAAAGAAAAGAGCATGAAGGAGCTACCAAAGGCACAGCAACAGCAGAACTAGCAGCCGCACATCCCCCCCACTGCACCACACACCGTCAAGTGTAACGACGTATATGCACATATATATATATATATATTTATATATGTATATACGTAGGTGTTCACAAATGGTAAGATCCACACGCGTGTATATATATATATATATATGTATATCTTTGTAGGAGGACTGTCCAGCACTGCCAAAAAAAAGCATGAGTAGCGTCTCCGCAGCAACAGCGATGGCCACATTAGAAGCAGCAGGAGCAGCATCGACAGCAGGAGGAGCAGCACCAGGGCAGGCGTGAGCAGCAGCAAAGCCCAAAACAGGAGCAGCTCGAGAGAGAGAGAAGGCGGCAGTGGCACCAGTGACAGTAGCAAGACGGCAGACGTCAGCAGAGTGGCAGCTGCAGCAGAGCAGCAGCAGCAGCCACAGCAACAGAGGAAGTGAACACAAACCAGCAGCAGTGAGACCGTATTAGCAAGACAGAACAGCAGCACCAGCGTAGGCGCCGCCACACTACAGCAGCAGCAGCCGCGGTCCAGCCGATTCAGTTACGCAACTGCGCAGTTGGGGCCGCCGCAGCTGCAGCGGACGTGTTAAAAGAAGTGGATGGCCTTCAACAGCAACACCAACAATGCCGCTAGCAACAACAGCTGCAACCGCAGCAGCAGCAGGGGCAACAGCGCTTTGAAAGCACCGGCCGTAACAGCAGCTGCCGCAGAAGCAACCGCAGCATTCGCGACAGTCGCGACAGCAATAGCAGCGGCAACAGCGACACCAGCAACCTCAGCAGCAGCCGTAGGAGGAGCAGGGATAGCAAGAGCAGCGATAGCAAGAACAGCGGTAGCAAGAACAGCGACAGCAAGAGAAGCGATAGCGAGGGCAGCGACACCAGTAGCAGTACTGTCGCAGGACGACAGGTAGGCAGGCACACATGCAGATTCACTGTAGCCAGCAGCAGTAGTGATCCTGTCAATTAAGGAACACGGAGAGAACGACGATTGCGAGACAGAGGAAGAAGCAGCAGCAAAGCAGCAAGAAGTGTGAGAAGGAAGAGGCGGAGACGCACCCGTACGTCCGGACGCTTAAGAGTGTGAGACAGATGGAGAGAAGGGAGAGAACGGGACGAGAAAGAACAGGAAAGGAAAGTACGGAAGCAGAGGGAACAGGAACATAAACAGCTCCATTGCTGTTTACCTGCAGCAGACGCTCGCGAGTCGGTAAGTAGTCTCGGCGGCATCTTGCGAGGAAACTGACATCCAGTTGTTCTATTTGCAGCGGATCTGGCTGCCGTGACTGCGCAGGCGCCTCTACTTTTTTAGTCTTTTTTTCTGTGCTGCTGCTGCTCCTGCTGCTGCTGTTCCCCCTGCCAACTCTCTTCCTCGTCTTCTTCCTGCTCTTCGTCGGCGTCGTGGTGGTGGCGCTGCTGCCTGTTCTCGCCAAAAACGACGGGTGATACATAGCAGCAGCGGACGTCGCGGTCCAGCAGCTGCTGCTGCAGCAGCCACCCTCCCTGCTGCCGTCTGTCCTCCCGCAAGGTCTCTCCCCGAGGCCCCGGTAGCTGCTGCGCCGCTGGCTGAGACGATGTCTTCTCCACCTGCTGTCCTCCTTCCTCTTCTCGCTCTTCTGGATGCTGCTGCTGCTCCTGCCGCTGCTGCTGGAGCCGCAGGAGTCGCCGGTGTTGCCACCAGGCGTCGTGGGCGACCTCATATGCGGCCCAGTTTCCACTCCGGTGGCTAGCGGACGCCAGGAGCACGCACTACAGCATCAGCAAACCGGCAGCAGCAGCAAACCGGCAACAACAGCAAAACAGCAGCAGCAGCGGGAGCAACAGCAAAAATAGCCGCAACAGCAGAAGGAGCAGGAAGACCACAACCAACAGAAACAGGAGCAGCAGCTTCTGCATGTGCCTTCACGCGGACGGTCGCGCTGATGCAAGAGAAAATACAAAATAGCTTCAGAGGAAAGCAATCCACGGCTTCCTTTCAGAAGCACACAAAACACATTCTCCTTACGCATAGTCTCCGCTTCTCCCATCTGCAACTGATGACAGCGACAGAAGTACACGAACCACTCGTCCTCGTCTTCCTCTTCCCATGCCAAGATGAAGAGTGAAACAGAGGGAGACAGGAACACACGCAGTCCCACCCAACGGAGCGGCCAACACGCATCTCTGTGTGTGGCTCCGTGTGTCTCTGTGTGTCCCTCTCCTTCTCTCCGTCCCTCGTAAGACGCCCTGTCCGGGTGTACATACACACCGCAGTTTCTCAGCCACACAGGAGTGCGCTTGCCCGTGAACACGCACCAGGCGACTAAACTGCGCTCGCTCCCCCTCTCTTCTTCCGTCTCTCCTTCTCTTCTCGCTCTCTGTCTCCCTGTCTTCTCGCCCTCTCACTCGGCCTTCTCGCTGTCCCTCTCTCTCTCTGTCTCCCTGCTGTCTCTCTGTCTCCTGTCTCTCCCTCACGCTTTCCCTTTCGCTCCTTTCCCTCTCTGTCTCCTTGCTGTCTCTCTCTTCTCTCTCTCGCTCTCTATCTCTCTTCGTCTTCTCGCTCTTCTTCCGTATTTACTGGCCCCCCTCGGTCCACCTCCCTTTCCCCTTCTCTCTCTCTCTCTGCGTGCGCCGGTGACCGCTACTACACGGGTGATGCGCCGCACCGATGCAAATGGTACCTCCAGCTCTTCTGGAGACGGTAAACTACGAATGACTGTTTCCGTTCGCTGCCATCCAAGGGCTGTCTCTTTCTGCGGATGAAATATCGACAAAAGAAGTAAATATGTACATTTTTGTATCTGCCTCTCTCTCGTCCAACGTGTATCGTTTTATCTGGACGAAGTGCCGACAAAGAAAACAAATATGTGCACTTTTGTATCTTCGTCTCTCTTATTCTAGATGCGTCCGCACAGAGACACGTATATATGCAGGTGCCAACGACTATGTCTCTATACGCTCCGGAGGAAGTGAGAGTGTACCTACGTCTACACGTAGGAGATTTGCTGACGCTTCTGTCGTCTCTTATCGACTGTCCGCCTATTTATGTCTCGCATATATGTGGAGAAGTGTACAACATTCGTCTCTCCCTTTCTCTCTCTGTGTGGGCCTCTCTTTCTTTCTCTATCGAGACAGCTGGGGCTGTCTCCTGGAAAAGAAGTCTACGCCACACGCAGGAATGTGGACATCTCTGGGAGGACGGAGATTTTCTCGTAGCGACCCTGTACTTCTCTGTGTCTCCTGTCTGGTGACTGTGTAGAGCGAGCCTTCGTACGAAGTGAAAACTCTCTTCATGTGAGTACTTTCATGTGACCCTCCTCCATCGGTCTCTCTGCCAGCAAGAGCGTTCTGGGATTACCCTCTCTCCCCCCCTCTGCCAGTCTCCGCCATTTTGTCGAGGAGCAAATGCATGCGCGCCCGCCGTCCTTCTCGCTGTGTAGACTGGCGCGCATATACAAGTTCGTCTGCAAAGAAGCTTGCGCTGGGCTTCGGCACGCAAAGAAGTGTTCAGTTCCATTCAAATTACAGAGATCTAACACGTGCACAGACACTCTCGAGAAAAAACGCACACGCGCGCGGCTAGAGTCTTTCTACCCATATATCTGTACACGCATGCATGGCTGTGTCTGCTTACGTTACAAATATGTATACACATATGGATATATGCATGCGTGCGCGGCCAGCTCCGTCTCCACAAGTCTACATATATGCAGGTCCAGGCATGTCTTGCTGCAGGTGCAGATACACGCGCGAGTCTGCATGTGTCTTCGAATACGTCGAGAGACGGCCAGAGACGGAGAGAGGGAGACAGGGAGACGGAGACAGAGGAAGGCGGCGGATGACTCGTATTCACCCACACACAGACGCACACACAGAGACGCGTACGCAGTGGCAAAGTGCGTGAGTGAATTCACAGACACAGGAGTGAACGGGTGGACCGTTGCCAGGCCACGCCTACCCGCAGGCAGACAGAGACGGAGACAGAGACACACAAGCACACACACATACACACAGACACACCCCCACCAGCAGAAGCGACGAGCGGCCGCCCGCGTGCACTTCTGCTCACTGGCCTCCAAGCCTTCTACACAGCCACGTGGCCACACATATAACGAGAGCCTACGCATCTACAGAGCAAGCGGGAGACAAAAAGCGAGAGAAGAGGAGAGGCCGAATAGTTCAGATTGCCACGCAGCCAAAGGGAAGTAAAAAGAGCAGCAGATCAACAGTCCGAGGAAGGGCACAGACACACACACACACATACACACATCCATACACAGACGCACGTCCACACATGTCCCCACTAGCGACAAACGCACGTGGATACGTGGGCTTGCAGCTACTCCAGCAGCAGCAGCAGCACAGACAACACCCTTCTCTGTCGCCCTGCAGCAGGGGCAACCAACCGTTCCTGGACTCTCTGGCCTCCTGCTGTCCACTTTCTCCTCTTCCACCTCTATAGTCAAACACAAGTTTAGAGAGATACATGCGTTTCTCTCTCTCTCTCTGTGTGTGTGAAGCGTCTACACGCCTCCCCAGCACGTGGAGAAGCATATGCGTTGTATATATATGTACAACATATATGTACACACGTATAGAGGGAGAGCGAGCGAGAAGGACGGGGACAGAGAGAAGAGAGAGAGACACCCGCAGAAAGAGAGAGATAGGCAGCACGCCAGGTGGTATCGACATATATGTGTGCTGCACCTCCGTGGGTGCACACGTGTATAGAGGGGAACGTGCTGGTAGAAGGTGGGGAACATAAAGACGCAGACACCAGCAGATGGAGGCGTCAGGACGCTTGCAAGGAAGTGAGAAGTGGCGCGCAGTAGACAGCAGCAGCCACCCGCGACTTCACTCGCACACTCCTGCAGAGAAATACGTCCCAGCGAGACAGAGCGCAGCAGACGAAAGACGGCAGTTAGCTGCACTTCCAGTGTGCCTGCCTGCCCCCCTCCCATCCCCCCCTCCTGTTCTACCAAACCAGCACGTCCAGATTCCTCCAGCACAACACACACACACACACACCAAGCAGGAAAGGAAACCTTATATATTATATATAGTATATGTTATAACTATTATGATATAATATATATAAACATATGGAATAGTATTATATATATATGTATGTATAATAATATTACATATGTATAATACGTACACTATACATATATATTTTAATATTAGATATTACGTATTCTAATATTACATATATATGTGTGCTATTGTGTGTGTATATATATGTAATATTATATACATATATAAATGTTTTACACATATATATTACAATATTATATATATGTATTATACATATGTATTACAATAAAAAAAATATATATATTATACACATGTGTTATAATATTATATATATGAACGTGGGATGAGAAGACTACAGCACAGCAGGTGAGAAGCAGCAGGAGCGCAGGAAGCCGCGGCAGCAGCAGGGGCCCGTGGGGGGGCCGCAGCAGCTGAGAGAGAGCGGCAGTCCAGCGTCGCAGTCACAGCAGGGGAAGGGCAGCGGCAGCAGCTCTGTCGACAGCAGCAGCAGCAATAGAAACAGGACGAGCCAGAGCAGCACTAGCAGCAGGACGAGCCAAAGCAGCAATAGCAATAGTAGGGAGAGCGTACAGTCTCTGGAATGACATGCTGCTGTAGTCGAAAAAGTGTCTCCTTCCACGCAGGGCGCTCGGCTGCTGCTTCTTCTGCTGCACCACGCTGAGCAGCAGCCGCTGCTGCTATCTGCAGCTCTGTGCGTTCTGCGTCTCCCCCTCCTTTGGAGTTCTCTGTTGATGTTTCTTCACTTTTTCCACCTGCTGCCGCCTCCGCCCACGCTGCCTCTGCTGCTGCTCCTACTCCTCCTTCTCCCGCAGCTCTTTCTGCTGCATCTTCTTCTCCTTCTCCTCTTCCTGCTGCTGCTTGTCCTGCGCCTGTTGCCGCAGCAGCGCCTCCTTCACCTTCTCCTCCCCCTGGCTTTCGTACTCCTCCCGCTGCTGCTGCTGGCGCCGGCGCTGCTGCTGTTGGCGCTGCCAGACGAGACAGCAGGCTTTTCTGCTGCTCCAGCGCTACCTGGAGACGGTACTGGAGGCGAGCCACTGCAGCCACAGGAGAGTACTTTTCGACTCTTCCTTTCCACGACAAATATGCTCCAAGGCCGTGCATGTCTTTTCTACTTCTTCTCTCCTCCCACGCGCTCTTCAACTCGTTGCCTACGTCTTCCCCCCTTCCGCCGTCTCTGCTGCCGCAGCAATCGCAGTAGCTCGCCGTCATCATCATGCGGCGCGCTGCTGCTCTTCTCGCTCTTTGGCTCCACACGGTTTCTCAGCAAGAAGGCACCCTTCTGATGCTACCCCGCAAACGCTGCTATTTCTACTGTTGTTGCAGCAGCTCTGGCTGCTACTGTCGGTGCTGCTCTTGGTGCAGCTACACTTGTTGCTGCTGCTGCTAGTGGTGCAAGCGTGTTGTTGCCACGGGTGTTGTTGCTGCTGTTGCTACTGTTGTTGCTACTGTTGTTGCTGCTGTTGTTGCTGCTGTTGTTGCTGCTGTTGTTGTTGCTGCTACCGCTACTATTGTCGCTGCTGTTATTGCTGCTGTTGCTCCTGCTGGTGTTGTTGCCGCTATTGTTACTGTTGTTGCTACTGGTGTTGCCGCTGGTGTTGCTGCTGGCTGTAACCGAGGCTGCTGGTACTGCTGCTATTGCTGCAGCTGATGCTGAGGCTACTGTTGGTGTTTCTGTTATTGCCCTTGCTGCCGTTGTTGCTGCTGCTGGCGCTGCTCCGAGCGCCGCTGCTGCCGCTTCTGCGTCAGGTGTACAACACGCTTTCCAAGGACCCTCAAAAACAGTAGCAGCTATACTTTTGTCGCTGCGATTGCCACTGCGGCTCTTGCTGCTGCTGCTGTCGCGGTCGCTGCAGCTGAGCAGAGGTGAGGGGCCTGCTCGGGAGCGTCTCTCGCAGCAGCGGGAGCAGGGCTCGTCGGAGAAGCATCCGCGTGAGGAGGAGGAGCAGCAGCAGACGGGCAGCAACAGCGGCAGGCGAGGCACCCGAGCGGCAGCTGCCGTGACCCTACACGAGCAGCAGCAGTCGGCGCGGAGAAGCAACTGCCCCCGCTGAAGCGCAACAACCGCAGGCAGAAGGCGGCAGCAGCAGCAGCAAGAGAGAGAGGTTCGTTAATGGCAACTGTCACGCCGAGGGCAGCAGCAGCGGCACCAACAGACTCAACAGCAGCAGCCAGACTAGACAGGCAGCCGCCGCAGCGCAAAAAAACACACAGCACCAGGATGAAGGCAGCAGCACCACGTCGGCCGCAGCTGCTTTCAGAAAGCAGCACCCACAGCAGAAAGGCACAAGGAGCAAGCGTTCTCGAGCAGCAGGCCTCTGCAGCGCCAGTGTTTGCTCTGTTCTTCAGCGGGGGCCAGAAAGACAGTCGCCGGTGTACGGGGAGCGAGGCAGCAGCAGTGTAGAGCAGAAATAAAGAAAGGGTCCACCGGCTCCTGTAGTGGACAAAGAAGAAAACGACAGGTCGATGGTTCTGGAGTCCCTGCGGGGAGTACACACCTGCTGCCGCTCCTTCTTCGCTGCGAGTTGCAAACTACGTGTCCCCGGCTCCTGTGCCGCTGCACGTACACCTGCTATGGCGACTACAGAGCTCTTGCTGCTGCTTCTTGTCCCCCTCCGGCCGGTGGCCTGCTAGCCGGAAGCCACCAGTCTTGCTGTAGGCATCCCGTTCAGCGGGTGCTGCGGTTTTCAGCACGTGCAACAGGAAGCTTTTAAACTGCCGCCTCTGGTGCTGCTGCTGCCGGAGCCGCTGCTGCCGCAGTTGCTGCTGTCTCCGCCACTGCTACGGCACGCATCGATCTGCTGCGCAGCTGCTGCGTCTGCTGTCGGCTTTGTTGCAGCAGCAGAGACGGGAGTGCTGCTCCTAACTGCAGGTGGTACTACCATGGAATTGGAAGGAGAAATAAGGGAGAGAGAGAGAGGGACGCCGCGGGAAGGCAGGCAGACGCTAATGCAGGAAATGAGAGAGAAATCAGGAGTAAGCCGGGAAATAGCAGGAGAGAGACGGAAGGGAAAACGTGTAGGTGTAGAAAAAACGCGTGTACGTGAAGATACGGTGCCACGGTTAAATCATTTATACGTGGACGCTCGAGTCTGTGGACGTACGGAGGAAAGAGACCCCTTATGTGGAGACAGCGTAGGAGCGAAGAGGAAAAGGAGGAAGAAACGGGGAAGAAAGTGAGAGAGACGCGGGCGAAGACAGGGAGGGGTGAAGAAAACAGGAAGAGGAGGATCAGCAAGAACAGGAGACGGCAAAAGAGAAAATAAGCCGGAAAGCGGAATGAAAAGGGGTAGAAAGGAAGGAAAGAGACGAGAGAAAGAGGAACGGAGAACAAGGTGTGTGGAGAGGAGGCGGGACGGGAAAAAAGAAGAGTGTGCAGAGAGGAGATGAGAGAAAAGTGTCCTCCAGGTAAAACAGAGAAGTCGCAGGGACGGGCAGAAGACAAGATAAGATCACGGTGTGTGCACAAGGCAGGGGAGCCACCAGATGCGGAGACGCTCAGGATAGTAGAAATGAAAGAACCGAAGAAGATGGTCAAGTAGATGTAAATGTGTACCTGCTCCAAGCTGAGCCCCTTGTGGAAACAAAGCGAAGACTGACACATAAAAGCACCCATGGGAAAGTAGAGGATACGGCACCACACGAAGAAGGTGAGGATCGCCGCTGTGGAGAGCGGAACACTCAAGTGTTTGAGGAGAAACTGCAGAGAGCACGGACGCCGGAGACCTAACACGTACGAAGAGATAATGGAGAAAAATTCGCCGTGCTGAGGGACGGTAAATTCTACGACGTCTACGGAAAAGACACGCTAGCCTTTGGGTAGCGGTCACACATGCCAGTAGCGGCGGCCAGAGTGGTGAGAAAGCGAGCGAGAGGGAGAAAGAAGCGGAGTTAGAGAGACCATGCGTTGTGTGACGCAAGTGAAAACGGGTGATGCAGGAAAATAATGTCGCACAGCAGCGCAGAAGGGGGAGGGAAAGACGATTTTTATACGCACACACTTACACACCGCAGTATCGACGTGGTAGCTACTTGAGGAGGAGAAACAGGTGACCAGCGCATGCAGTAGCCGTCACAATTGACAATCTCCTCTGCACCAGCGGCACCGTTCAGCAGCATTCCGCATCATCGGCAGCAGCAGGACAACAGCAGCGGCAGTGATAGTAGTAGCAGTAGTAGTAGTTACAGTAGTAGTAGTAGGATTAGTAGTAGTAGAAGATAGAAGATCGTACACACATGCAGCAGCCGCAACAGCGGAAGCATCCTACAACAGCGAAACGGGTATGTGTGGCTGCGGAGGGCGGCCGGCGACGAAGCAAGACTACACTAATAGAAGCAGCTGCAGTAGGGACAACACCTTCGACGCGTCGCCAACGCTAAGAACAGCGACAACGTCTGTAGTAGAAACATCAGCAGCGATTCAGCAGGCAGACGAGAAGTAGCAGGGTTAACGGCATTAACAAGAGCAGCTGCAAGACGAACTGTAGCTGCAACCGTACTGGCAGCACACGCACGTCAGCGGCAGCCGTCCTAGCCGCAGCGAAACTACTGCAGCAGCAGCGAAGGCATCATCAACGTGATGCGTCTCCGGCGGGAGCGTGACCAGCAGCAGAAGGACCATCAGCAGCAGCACCTGCAGAGACAGCAGTCGCACCCCCCGAAACAGCAGCAGCCGCAGCAGAACTGCAATAGCACCAGCAGAAACACCAGCAGCACCTGCAGATACAGCAGCAGCACCTGCAGATACAGCAGCAGCACCAGCGGATACAGCAGCAGCACCGGCAGATGCAGCAGTAGCACGTGCAGAGAAAGCAGCAGCACCTGCAGAGACAGCAGCAGCACCGGCGGAAACAGCAGCAGCACCACCAGCAATGAGCACATCTTCGAGGCGAAGACAGCGATCTCTCAGGTCCCTGTCATCACGTGAGGCACCACCAGAGATCTCGAGGCACTAGAGGAATGCACACAGAAAAACAGAAGCCAGCGCTAGCACGGAGCCAGCAGAAATAGGTCTGCTTCATCAGCAAGAGCACAAGCAACAAAAATCAGGGACACAACGCTTTTCTTCTGTTACTCTGCGGCAGCAACAGCAGCAGCGGGTCTGGTTTTTATCATTAGCGGTGCAATATCAAGAACAACGACAGCTCGTTACAGCGACACAGGAGCGGCAGCGCCTCTCTTTTAGATACGGCGGTAAGATATCAGCATCTTGTGCATCTCTTTCCTTAGAATGATCTGCATCTTCGTGTTGACTGAGCGCGTGTTTCCTGCATCTTTATGAAGAAGTATGTATACTTACGACGCCTGCTGAGCATCCACTTGATATGATTACGTATATATCCAGCCGACTGACCACACATCCGCACTCCGACGGAGGGGACAGATGTCTTAATCTGTGTACGCGCGAGCAGAAATTTGAGCACAAGGATTTTCTTTGTGCTTTTCTCCTGTTATACTATTTTGCTTCTAGGCAGGCATGTGTGAGCCGGGCCGTTCTCTCACGCGGTAGACCTCTTTACTTATACGCCCGTCGGCAGATCCACACGCAGAGTTTTATGTGGCGCGATATACGACGCGCGTGTATTTCTACCTGCGCCGACTACCTTGTATAAACGTGAGTGAATATTTTTAGATGCAAGTCACAATACGCGTGTGACTTGGTACGTCCCCGTATATCGATATGCACGCGTGTACACATACGTGTATGCAGATGTGTATTATGTGCACGTGCATATAGATGCAGCTTACGACACACGTGTGACTTGGTTACGTTCCCGTAATGGATATGCACGCGTGTACACATACGTGTATGCAGATGTGTATTCTGTAGACGTGCATATAGTTCAAAAAGGAATATTGCGTGTTGCCTTCACATGCACCTTTCTGTGGACGCGTCAATTGCTTCTGTATCTTCGAACTCAAGGTAGTGCTTCTGTCTTCTTCCCGCCTATGTGCACGTGTGTGATATCACTGCACTCATCAAAGCTCCTTATTGAGCTGCCCTAAGCGATTTCTCCACTGCATAAGAAGGTGAAGCAACAAAGCTGCTCCTTTTCAGCGTGTATGACAGACGCCGCTGCTAAACGAGGAAATATCACGCCTTCTTGGATTGTTGTAGGTTAGCTGCATCTACATGGTATGCTGTCTCCCCCTTCCTGCTTACGCGTATAAGTACGTAGACTGGCCACGCATATACATATGCGTGCACATACATATATATATATATATGAGTGTGGTATCTTCTTGTGTTGATCCTGGCGCACTAGCGATAGAACGCGACCAGGCACGACGTACGGAGACACACCGAGACCCCCCACAGTATGCTAATTTGAGTGTCTGTCTAGAATGCAAGTCCGCATGTATACGTACATATATTTTGCACGCGTGATAAGCGGGAGCGTGTGTAGGTCATGGGTACAAATACTTATGCATAGGTGGAGGTGTGCGTATCTACGTGCGCATGTAGGTGCAGATGTACATTGTGACTGTGCACCTACGTAGAAACGACAAGCTGTCCGTCCTTCACCCTGTACTTTTTTTTCCCTGAACATGTTCAAAGTTGTCCCCAAGAGGATACCTGTACGCTTTGTGGACGGAAATATTCCTTGACTACTCTGTACACACATACTTGGCTCACCTTCTCTCATTTACATTCAGATTACAGGTGAATAACCGAGCTACATATCTGTTGTGGTGGTGAAAAAGAGTCTGAAGCTTTTTAGCACGTTACCTAGACGTATGAAGTGGAGTAAAGAGGTCCTGCTGAACGTTGGCCTCTCCTCTCAGCGAGTCTATTGTTCCGACTTGTGCAATGTTTTTGTAGCTCCTACGAGGTAGCATGGCATGAAGGCCGGTGAAAGCGTGCAGTATCTGCATAGAGGTGTCTATGATTGCGAGTAGACGCGCGTAGCCGTGAAACACCTGCACCAACGTGCAGGGGCCCGCACGTAAGAGTACCTAAACACACCCACATTTCGACGCGTGTACAACGTTTTGAAATACGAGTGGGTAAACAGACGTGTACACGTGAAAATATGCGTACAGTTACGCGTAATTCTCTTCACAGGACCCGTATCGACATGCGTAAGTTTACGTATAAACACACACGCGTACACGTTCAAATCCCTATATGCAGTCCCATTAGCAAAAAAGCTGCAGCACACGAATACGCATACAACCAACTATATACATTTCCTCGTAGATGCCACCATGTGTTAGTCGTGTGAGACGCTGAGAGTAGCGGTATCTGCAGGTCTCCCATGTTGAACGAAACAGTCAACGTAAAAGCAAGACACCTCGCAGTCAAGCCACCGGCAGTTTTGCACCTTAGCGGTATTGCAGCTCCAGATGTGTGTCTCCTTTTCTTGCGACGCCACTCTCGCAGAAGTCTCGTCTCTCTGTAGCTACGCGTTTCACTGCCTGGTCCCTCTACAAAATATAACTTGTATTCCCCTATACCTCATTGCTGTTCTGTGTCTGCCTCAGTGCCCCTACGCTGACACAGCCATAATCTGTGCAGCATGCTGCATATTGTTGCGTGTGTGTACCCCCCAGTGATGCACGTAGACATGCGTCTATCTACGGGCAAGCAAATGCGTACGTATAACTACGGTTTTGTATAGGGGTACGAGTGTATATCCACGTGCCCTACAGGCTTTTGACTTTTCATCCCCTGTAGCTCTTCATTTTCTTTATCTCTCACAGTAAAGTCTCGTTGCACTCCGGAATGAGGGTCCTCACACTTCGCAACGTATTATGCAACACTCGGGAAGAGTTTTTTATGCTGGCCACGAAAACAAGACTTGAGACACCCACCGCGGAAGGAAGCATCTACTATATTGCTCACAAATCAGAGAGGAGTACGAGTGTTTTTCTGGCTTCCACCGATCGGCAGGACGACGTTCGAACTCGCCCAATGTGGCAAACATACTTTTCCGCGTACCACACACTTCGAGAGGTACCGATGCTTCCACTCGTAATTAAGAGGCGAGAAAGTGGTTAATTGGGCACGAAATTGGACAGAGACACGAATGTTTTCCCCCGCTATCCACTAGAAATGAAAACTGGTTTTCGTATGTGAGAAACATATGCAGAGGAGAACGTATCTTAGCAAACTTCATGGAACGGCGTCGTCTAAAATTGCCGAAAGAGATGCATTCCAGAAGCGCCCTGTGTCTTAATATTGCAGCTACAGACAATTAATTTCACACGTAGAGTGGTACGTAAAGCCTAGAATAGCTTCGTCTTGCCGCACATTTTAAAAGTGGTGGGCCGGCAGGTTAGCTGGACACAGGCTGCTACTGCAGTCCGTCGCGCGAGCGGATCCCACGAACGGTGAACACGGAAACGTAGGACGAAGCAGAAGGCGCCTGGACGTGGCAGGAGGCAAGTAGAGCAGCGTGAATACACGCAGCTGCTAATGCCTCAACTGTACCTTTACACACGCACATTTCTATACATGTATACACACATTTCAATGTACACTGTGTGCTGTACGAAGGTCTATGAATACGTGTCGTCGCAGTGCAGGCGGTCGACGCGGCCGCGTGCTGTATGCGCGTCTAAAAAGTCGTGCACCCTAACATGTGTAGGTCTGTGCATGCACTAACGTGGTAATACATATACACGTTTGACCACATGCATACTGTAGAACGGCGCTGCAAAGAAAGGACGTCTGCTGCTTCAGATGTCCACGTACAGGATGCAGCCGCTGATGACTGCTGACGATTTGAGGTGCGCACTGTTGATGCAGCCTCAGTCGCTCTGCAAGTGCTCTGATGCTCTGACCGTAGTTACAAATCTTTACACCTATGTATATGTAAATCCGTATACATTTGAGCCTTTTCCGGCATGCCGAGCACCGTAAAAACCCATCTTTTCCACTATGAAGTTGTCCCTGGTGTGCTACTTCGATAATGGCAGTTGTGCGAGAATAGTAGGGCCAGTGCAAAGGACAGTAGTGAGGTAAAAGTTGTGATGTGTCGAGCCGTTGTGGCCTCACGCATCCTTTCTGTGGTGTGACTACCGTGATCTTTGGTTTTTTTGAATCATTATCTCCAAGGAATCCATTGCTCTGAAACACGTTACTCTACTGACAGTCTTCCTTGCCGCGGGTGAAGAAGTGCGAGTGCATTTTGCATTACATAACAAAAAGAGAAGGCACTCTTGCTTCTCGTTATACGTGCAGGAGCCTGTCAAAACCATCTACGCTCCCACGTGGCAGCCGGAGGACCTTTCCTTTCTTCGAAACGAAGGGCTTCGAGAAGGAGAAGTTTCTTTCATTGCTGCTCGTATATCAGTTCTACGAGTGTCGTTTATCATGCGACCTGGGCAACCTAATCTAGTACACAGATACCTATCATATATATATATATACACACATGCATATATTTAACTTGTCTTTCGCTGGATCCCCTGATGGGCTGCCACATGGCCGAATATTGGCAGAGAACAGCATTGATACCTCGGTTACTTATGTGCATACACGTCTGTACAATTACACTCATCTGACAGTCAGGATGTGTACGATAGAAGTAACTCTCCAGATCAACCGCGTGTCTCCGCGGCTGGTCGGGCCTGCCCGCTAGTCCCAGTGAATCTTTGCTCTGTCCTCGAGAGGAGACAACACTGTGGACAAAAGAGCGACTACCTCTGTGATGCATGCAATATTGTAACATTCAGTGGAGAATGCTGTTTGACGAATGTTCTTTCTCGGATATTTCCGTGTTTCTCAAATGGCTTGCGCGGGCATGAGGTGTCTATACGCAGCATGCGATTGCATAGCATCGTATCTACGCCATGTCGTCACTCGTAAAAAATTAGTCTTCTTTTTCTCAGAATGAAGCGAAGTGTTCTCTTTTTGCGTTGCCTTTTTTCCTGTCGATCCGTTTTCTCGGCGCCTTTTTGCCGTTTCTGCCGATATTTCCTCGTTACCTGCGATCCTTTCCGTCCTTCGCGGCCATCGTAGTTCCTCGCCAGCTATGACGGAGGAGCGGGAGGTGTGTGCGCGGTCTGTCTTGTACGCTCGTAAGCCTCGCCAGCCCAGTGGCGTTCACTAATGTTCTCCATTCGTGACTGTCCACTTTTCTCACAAATAAGGCGTCAAATTCGTAAACTCATCGATGTTACAAGCTGGGCAACAAGACGCCTGTTGCGACTCAAGCTTCCCATTCCGATCTCGATCACCCTCCTCTGCCACAAAAATCTTGAATAACATGTCTATTACAGGAAAATACGAAATGATATCGAAATTTCCATTCATTTGGCATAAAACGGTCATGTGTGGTAGGTGTTCGATACGTAGGTGTCCGAAGGACACGTGTGTTCAAGCCGTCTTCTTAGGTCTTCATCTCGCGTATTTCGGCCTCCTCTCTCTTCCTCTCCCCATCCCCTCCCCTTCCTTCTGCGTAGTCTTCTTTCTTCCTCCCCCAAATGCTGCCGCTCTGTCCACCGGAGTGCAGTCTTGCTCCTCGCCCCGTTATAGGCGTGTGCGCGCCATCATACCTCCATGGGCTTCTCGACGCGGGACTGCAAAGTTCCTCCAGTTCTAATCGAGCACATTTTATCTTCTTCAGTAACGAACAGGTCCTCAAAATCCTTCGTTCAAGACGTCAAGTAGTTTCTACTGTTCCACGAATGCTTCGTTTGTCTGAGTTGGGTCGAATGACTCTTGGTCTTACTTTCACGCGGCCAATCTCGCTTTATGCGCTCTCTGGGAGAGCTCTAACCTAATGTGTCCGTTTTTGATGAAATCTTCCACCAAATCGTAGTTTCCCCGTTGCGCCGTCCGTTCGGCTTAAATTTTCTTCCCATATATGTATGTATACACATACGTATCTGCTTGAGTACGCATAAAAAACGCAGAGCTTTACTTCAGACGTGTATATGCACGCTGCTTGCGAATGTATCTTCACGTCCGTGTCCAGGCACAAGGGCGCCTAGAAAACGCCGCCGTACATTCCACCGCACACGTCCTCTATGCTGTTGAGTTTACCTGTCGCTCTTTTTTTCGAGGAAAGTGATGAATTTCTAGAGATTCACTCATTTTTTCTTTTCAAATTACCGCCGCCACTGGTTCGCTGCTCCTGTCACTCTACGTTGTCTATCGGAGAAACCACCGGCTTTTTCCCATAATGTTGTTCAGATCTAGCTGCCCCGCATCGGTATTCCTCATGTAGAGTAACACCGTAGAGGTTGTATACCCACGTATCCGTAGATATATATATATATATATGTTTCTGCGCCGACGTGACGCACGCTTTTAGAGGTGTGCCACGGGAGTTGTGCGTACACGTGTTTTTATCTTTCTGTGATTCAATACGAGGATTTGACGTGCAGTGATGTCTGCGAAGATAGCCATGTGTGGCCACGTGGAATGTGTTGGGAGCTCTGTGTGAGTAAAAAACATAGGTGCGTGTCTTTGTAGAGATGCGTTTGCTATATACACATGTAAATACACATATATATGTATATATAGGAAGTTCGTCTCTACAAAGACACGCACGCACGTCTATAGAAATGTGGCCACACGCGTATGTTTACTACGTTCAGGCAAACGTGGAGAATATTCTGCTTTGATTCTGTTTCTCCCTGTTAGCTGTAGGTCACCAAGCATGTGCTTGGCCCCGTGCGTGCCTCACGATTGCCCTACAACCGAGGACGACTTGCGTGGCCGTCCGTATACTCGTATCAGTAAAATACAAGAAAACAAGAGCTGAGGAAAGCCTGCAGAGGTTTTACACATATTTGTGACTCCAGGACGTGTTGACGGCTGCTGCTCTTTTCTGCAGATACTGGCGTCGACGAGTAGTCCTGCAGCTTGGCCAGAGGACATCGCCGCGCAGGGGGGTCCGGCAGCAGCCGGTGCCTCTTCCCGCGGCGCTGCAAGCGCTGCAGGACTCCGTAGCAGCAGCACGCTGCTCTTCTCCGAAGCCGAAGCGTCCAGCGCAAGGACTGCTGCCGCTGGTCGCGATGCGGCTGCTGCTGCTGCTGCAAGCGGCAGCCCCCCTCTTGAAGCGTCGGCAGCGCAGCACACCTCCTCAGGATTCGGGTGGCCACACTCCTTGTTGCCTGCAGGAGCAGGCGCAGCGGCAACAACCCCAGCAGCGGCAGAAGCAACCAGGGCAGGAGTCGCAGCAGCATCGGCAGCAGGAGGACTGCGTTATCCACCGGCGCAGAGTAATGTCGCGGCGACGAGGACGTGGAGTGTCTCTACAGCTGCGGGCCCCGAAGCAACAGCAGCAGCAGCAGGCGTCGGTCTTCTTCCTGCCTTTGCGGTACCTGCTGCCGGTGCCCTCTTCCAACTGCCGGAGATGGCAACGCCGGAGCAGCTTGCCTTTGGCAGCAGCAGCAACAGCAACAGCAGTCATCCAGCAGCAACAGGGAGCGGCGGCAAAGTGACGGCTGGAGCAGCCTCCCCCCTTGCCGCTTCAGCTAGGGCCAGGACGCCAGACCGTGCCGAACGCTCTGCGGACAAAGTGAGCTTTCCTTCTTGAAGAACTCTGTATCTTTGCCTGTGTACTTGCACATATAGATATGTATATAAGTACCTGTAAATACGTATATATCCGTGTGCTTCCGTTTCCATATCTATGCGTATGTATGTACATGTGTGTGTATAGGTAAGCATTTGTACATCTTGTTGGTGCGAGACTTTCGTAGACTTCCTAGGGCTGTCTTTTCCTCTATCGCTGTCTCTGTAGTGATTGTACGTTCGCCTGTCAAGAAGGTACGCCTTCTGGAGAAGCGCCTTTTACACGAAGAAACAGAAAACTTGCGACAGTTCAGAGAATGACTGTACCAGTTGAATAACAGCCTATTTTTCCCTACGTCAAGCATACATACTTCTGCGAAGATCGAGACACACACACATATACAGAGATACACAAATGCAGTTCTATACGGTGCCTGTATGACCGTCTGTCGCGGTGAGCTGCCACTGTTGCTGCTGCTGTTTGTCTGGATCTGCTGTTCATGCAGGGCATTCTTCGTAGAGACTGGCTGCAGCGACAGGTCTGGGAGAAACCTGCTGCGTACATCCTCTGCTTCGACTGGCGAGAAGCTTATTCTACCGGTGCCCACGTTCCTTCTTTTTGTTCTCCTCCTCTGTCTTCTGATGCGACTTCTGCTGCGGTGGCGGCCTCGCGCACGGCGAGCAGCAGCAGCAGCGACGGCAGCCGTCGTAGGGCTGCAGCAGGAGTTGGACTGGACGCAGCAGCAGCAGGGGTGTGCTGCAGTTGCTGTCCGTACGCGGCTGCAGCCGGCAAGAGCGGGAAGACTGCGCCGGAGCAGCGTCGTCCCCAACAGCAGCAACAGCAGCAGGGAAGCTCGTCCAGCAGCAGCTTCGAAGTTGCTGCTGGTGCTGTGGGGGTGTCGAAGGGGAGTGGTGGTCTTGCCGTACGCGAAGATGCAGCAGCGCACTTCTGCGGCAGCCCTCTCTGCTGCCGGCGACATTCGGGCTGCCCGTCGCAGAGGCGAGCCCTGTCGCTTTCTTCGCACGCAGGCGGCAGTAGCAGCGGCGGTGTATGTTCCGAGCAGAAGCAGCACGACAGCACCTTTGCGGACGGCGGGCTGACTGTCTTTGACAGCAGCAGCGGGAGCAGAGATGCAGCAGCAGTGGCGGCAGAGCAGAGGCTGCTCTCGGCGGGGGCTGCAGAAGCCGACCAACAGCGCGCAGCAGCAGCCGAAAAGAATCTCCCTGAGGCTGCGTGGTCTTCAGCAGCTGCTGCTGGTCTTACCGGTGCTGCTGCTGCTGCTGCATCTCCTCATGCGGTCCTTCCTGGCGGCGCTGCTGTCGAGACGGCTGCGCTTGACGTTGCTGCGACTCCTCTTCCTGCTGCCGTTGCAGCTGCTCCAGGGGCAGCTGCTCCGAAGGACAGGGCTACTGCTGTGGCGTACGCAGAAGCAGCAGCGCTGGCCCTCGTCGGGAAGATTCGCGACCGCATTCAACGGAGAAAAATTCAACCCAAGCTTGTACGCCTGCGCGTCTTACAAGCGTCCTGTAGAGTTATGCTCGAGTCTCCCTACAGAGTCACACGCTAGAACTATATATCTCTGGGTGTACTTATATATATATATACGTGCGCATGTTTGAATGCACGTATTTACAAGTGAACACGTGTGGGTGTATGTTTCTGTGTGTGTCTCTCTCTACCTGTGTATTCGTACGCGTACATATATATATATATGTGTATACAGGCAGATGCCCGTGTGTCTGTACATTTGTCCACACACGCACATATATATATATATACATGCAGACACTTTCAAGTGTATATGTATATATTGATCTGTGTACACGCTGATGTGCAAAGTTATATATATTTTCGTGTACGTGCACACATATACGTGTATTCATGTATATGCATGTGTATATACATATTCGTGTGTATACGTGTACGTGTGGAAGGCCGCCGCATCTGTCCGTTTGAACTGTTTCTTGGCGTGAATCATTTTCCTCGGAGCACCGCCTATCCCTCCCTGCCTGGTCATGTTCGACATTTGGGCAGTTCTCGTCACTGCTTTTTTACCTTCCAGCAGACCGGTGTGTGTCTCTCGGTTAGCTGAATCTTCCTACGAGAAGAGACGTCTTGCTGCCGTGTCTCTCTGCGTCGCACCGTCGCCGCGTCTCGCCCTACACAGATGCAGCCACACGCATACATCTGTATACGAATAGGTAGATAGATGCAGATATTGGTAGTTAGATAAATGTAAAGATAGACACACATCTGGATAGATGTGAGTAAATAGATAGATATGATAGATATGGGGAGTTAGATGTAGATATACGTGTATAGAATTCGGGAGACAAATGCGGCTAGATAGAGGCAGATAGATATAGATTGGTCTACGCTGACAGATGTAGACAGATAGATATAGACAGATGTAAATAGATGGTTGTAGGCAGATAGATATAAGTGGATACACACAGTAGACAGATATCGATAGATATACGTCCGAAGAAGGAGACAGATACAGGTAGACAGATACAGACGTATAGATAGATGTAGCGAAGTAGATACGGATTAATATAGATAGAAGATATAGATAGAAAGGTGGGTATGCCGCGCGTTTTTGAGAAATGCTTTTGCTGGTAATGGAGTGTGGTTGTGCGGCGGAGTTTTGTGTGTGGTGTCCCCTTTTGCCCGCGGTGCCTGCCTGTCGTCTTGCCTGACATTTGGTCCTCCTTGTGCCCATTTCTTCCTCTTCGCGTCTTCCCTTCTTCTTCTTCTTCTGCCGTCGCCTTTTCTGTTTTCCCTTGTGCGTCTTCCCTGCCCTCTCCGTTTTTTCCTTTCCCTTCATCCCGTCTTCGTCCGGCGGCATCCCGCGCCTGCCTTTTCTTCTTCTTTGCTTCTCCACTTCCTGTCAAAAAGTCGCCACGTCTGTCTTTTTCGCTTCTGCTGCCTCGCTGTCCTCCGCTTCTTCGCCTTCAGACACGTCCCATCTTCACCACCGTGTTCGTCTCTTCTCGCCCGTGCTGTTTTCTCCCTGTCTCTGTCTCTCGCTTTCTCCCGCTTTTTTCCCCTGCTCACTGTCTTCTTTTCTCTTGATCTCCGGTCTCTTTTTCTCTTTTTCTGCAGGTCCTTTTCGTGATCCTCCCGGCAGGCCATCCGGACCCGCAGACTTGCGCCGGCTGCTTCCGGTCTCTGAATCCTGCAGAAGTTGCTGCTCTCTTTTTGACCTGCGGACTCGACGGTCTTACAACGAAAATCGAGCGCCTTCAGCAGGTTATTGCGATCCCGCTTCTTTCTTCTCCTTTCCCCTCCTCTTCTTCCTTCTCGCTTCCTTTCCGCTTTTCTTCTCTCCGGTCTCTTCTTTTTTCGGTTCTTTCTCCCCCTCTTCCTCTTCTTCGTCCTCTTCTTCTTCGAGCTGTTCCGCTCAGCAGCTCCTTTTCTTCTTCGTTGTCCTTCTTGCTCGTCCTCCTCGTCTTCTTCTTCTTTCTCTGGCGTTCTTCTCCGAAGATCCTTATCTCTTCTGGAGTCCCTTACCTTCTCCGTCTCCTCCCTCTATCGCGTCTTTCATTCGTTTTCTCTGTTCTTCTCCTCCCCGTCCTCTCTTTGGCCGTCACCCTCTCCTTCCTTTTGCCTCCAGAAATGTAGATGTTTCACTACATACTACATCTATCTACGTGCGTGGTCAAACTGTGTTCGTGTGTGTCAGTATTATAACTACTATGCTCGTTCTCTTTTCTATATACAGAGACAGCAGGGTCCACAAATGTAGCCGTTGTCCTCTATCTTGCTCTTTTTTCTTTCCTCTCTCTTTCTGTCTCTCTTCCCCCTTTCTGTCTTGCCATCTCTTCCTATTTCCCTCTCTCTCTTTTGCTGCTGCTGCGGCTCTTGCCGCCGTGTAGCTAACTCATGTCCTACCCGCTGCTCCTGCGTCTTCGTGGCCTGGGGTATTCCTGTCGCTAGTACTCTTTCAGTTCCTGCTTCTGCCGTGCGTCTGCTGCTGCACCATCTGCTGGTCTCAGTGTTGCTGTTGCTGCTGCAAGAAGTGCCCGTGCTGTAAGAGCGAACACGGCTGCTGCTGTTGCTGTTGCTTCTCCTGCTGTTGCTGCTGTCGGTGCTGCTGCCGCGTGGTTGTTGGTTAGGTCGCATATGAGAAGGCCGTGGAGCGCTACGAAGCGGAGGCACGGCGCTACCGGAAGCAGCTCCAGCACGTGCCGCGTAGTCTAGCAAAAGAGCAAGCCAGTCTTCTGCATGCCTATCAGGTGAGGAGTCTCTACTGCGAAAAATTGTTCTCTCTCAATATTCACCTTGCAAAGACATTCGTGTCATGTGCTTGCATCTTCTGCATACAGCTAATATATATATTTGTCGCGCTCCGTCTTCTTCTTCTTATCTCTCTCTGTCTATATGTGGCAAGTATCCCATACATACAACCGCATCTACATACATGTATATATATATAAGTATGTGTATGTATGTGCCGTCGTCGTAGGCGTGTACAAGCGTATATAAGGGTAGGTGTCGCTGCATACGCTGTGCCTGTAAATATATGTATATATACATGCGGGTAGATGTGAACAACTCTGTTTCGGCAGGAAGTCACCCAGTCGTCTGCATGCGTTAACCGTATGACTTCTCCGTATATTCTTCAGCCGTCTTTCCACATGACTCGCTTTCTACCTGTTGGTGTGTACCTGCTGGTCTTGGTCCATCGCCGAGGGAAACAGAAATATATTACCTGTGTGTATATATGTCGTTTTTTGACTGGGTTGTACAAAGACAGTTTTGCCCGCACATTTACTCGGTGCGGCCCTCGGTAGAGCCTTGCATACGGAGTTCTGTTTTCCTGCGTATGTACAAAGAGACTTCTGTTGCTGCGGCGGCTGTCGCTGGACACCTGGTGCTTGTCGCCCCGAGAAGCTTCTTGCTTGACGCCGCTACCGTTCCTGCAGACACGACCGGCGCTTCTCCCGTGTCGCTTTATAATATCTTCCTGCCGAAGCTGCGTTGTTCACTGCTGCGGCGACTGCTGCTGCGGAGACTGCTGCTGCGGAGACTGCTGCTGCGGAGACTGCTGCTGCGGAGACTGCTGCTGCGGAGACTGCTGCTGCGGAGACTGCTGCTGTGGCGACTGCTGCTGCGGCGACTGCTGCTGCGGCGACTGCTGCTGCGGCTGTGATAGTCTTGTGCTGCTGCTGTTACCTTTCTGGGCTGTGGATATCTTGCTGCTGCTGCTTCTTCTGCGACTGTGTTGCCGCCGCTATCTTTCGTTCTCACTTGGTGGTGTTGCCGCTGCTGCAATCCACGTCGACGCTTCTCTCTTGCAGCTGCTGCTGCTGCTGTTGCAGTGGGGTTGCTGCGTGTCTTTTCTGCTGCGGTGCGACTACGACACCACGACGCGGGTGTTGCTCTTTTGCCTTTCTTTCATTGCTGTGTGGCTGGCGCTGCTGCTCTGGCCTGACGCTGCTGCCGTGTTGCAGACGCGCTGCTTTGTGAAGGCAGGGGTAATGCTGGAGGTCGCGGGACAGCTGCACGGCGCGATGAAATGCTTTATTTCTGCGTGGCAGCTGCTGACGGACGAGGCGCTGCTGTCAGGTGCTGCAGCAGCAGAGCGCGTGGCCCTCTGCAATATGATTTCGATCCATATGTACCGCATGTACTTGCATGCGGAGGAACCGCAGAAGGCGGCTCACCACCTCCGAGAACATCGCGCTGTGATAAGAGAAAATATTATTGATCCGCTTCTGGAGTTTCTGCTGCCGCTGTGGATGGCAGAGCTCCACGAGGCTCTTGCTGTCCTCTTCGAAGATTACTTTTTCCTCTCCTTCGCGCCTCCTGCTCCTCCTGTCCCCTCGCCTAACGCTGCTGCTGCTGCTGGGGTCTCCTCTTCTACTGCTGCAACGCAGTCCAGTCCTGCTGCTGTCCTCCGTAGAGCCGGTTCTGCTGTGGGTATCTCTGGCGGTGCTGCGACGCCTGATGCTGCTGGGCCTGCGGGGAGGGCGACGGGACCCTCGCCGTTCAAACGTGAGTCGGAGGTGCAGCAGCATCAAGAACAGACGGCATTCCCGCTGCTGCAGTCGCACCAGGAGGAGAAAGCAGAAGCGCAGCAACACCTGCAGCGGGAGGAGGACTGGGGGACCTTGCTCGTCGAGGTGGGGCAGGCGGAACGTTTCCCCCGTCCAGGGCCGCCTGTCGGCAGTGCGGGAAGCAGCAGCAGCAGCACTCCGTCCCGCCTGCAGACTCCTTCGGGTGTACGCACAGCTTTTCCTCCTCCTCCTCCCTTTTTTCCGACTGCTGCCAGCGCGTCTCTCAGTTCTGCGGCAGCAGCAGGAGGAGGAACGGCATTGGACGTCGACGGGGAGGGCTGCAGCGCTGCTGCAGCTCCAGGCCAGCAGGTGCAGGGGGGAGGACAGCGTCTGCTGCAGCGGCTGCAGCAGCAGCGCCAGCAGCCGTTCGACGGCAGCAGCAGCAGCAACACCGCAGCGAGGAGGGAGAATGCGGAAAAGCGTGGTGGGGGGACGGACCCAGCGGAAGAAGACCTGCTGGCTGCCGCTGCTGCTGCGCAACGCCTGACGTCTTTGTTGCAGCTCTCCTCGGTCGAAAGAGCATGGGAAAATCCTGCCCATCACTTCGAAGCTGCTGCGCGCTACTGGCTTGATCTCCGCTGTTGGCTCCAGCAGGCCAAGAAGCTGCTGCCGGCACCGTCGATGAAAGGGGGCAGACTTCGGCCCTCCGAGTGGATTGGCCGCTTGGATGCGCTGCAGGTGCCACTGCCAAACGCTTCTCTTCCCTGCCTCTCTCTCCTCTTACAAAAGACACTTCCTCTCCCTCGTATTGTACAAGACATGAGTTTCCCTCTTCCTCTTACTCGACAGAACACACTTTCCTCTCTTGCTCTCTTTCCGTAATACATACTTTCCTGCCTTTCTCCGTCTTGTTCGACGAAACACTTTTTCCTCTCTTTCTCTGTTTCGACGAGACATACTTTCCTATCTCAATCTCTCTCCCAGTGTCTCTCTCTCTGACTCTGTTTCGCTTTTTCTCTCGAATACCGGTCCGACGCAAGTCGCACTCCTAGGCGTGAACAAATGGAGACGCATATATATACATATATGCATATGACTGGTTGTGGGGCGGTGCATGCACCTATGCGAAGACACACACATCTATATATATGAAGTTGAGGTCTCTTTGTACACATGTGATTCTTTACCTGTATGTGAATATGTCCTTCTACAAAAATATGTATCCATTTGCATATGCATATATACATGTATGAAACACGAGGTACATTTATAAATCTTTGTGCTCGTCTATGTATATATATATGTTTGCATATATGTGAATGTATACGTACGCATATGTATGTACATATATGTGTGTGTACGTATTTTTCTTTATCTGTCTCTCTTCGTCTGTCTCCCGGGTTGTCTTCCCCTCTCTCTGTCTCTCTATACGTATGGTGTACCAGTGGTGTTGCAAGTAGAGGTGTGGGGTGGGGAGGAGCTGCAGCTGCTGCTGCAGACGACGCCACCGCGTCTGGACGGCGTCATGAGGCTGCCGCAGGAATACTTCCCCTCCGACACAGACGTCGCGCTTTCGGGTGTTATGAGCCACTATCTTCTTCTTTACACTTTCCTCGCTGCCTCTCTTTCTTCTCCGTCTTCACACGTGTCTGTCTCGTAACGCACTTCCTACTTCTCTCCGCCGGCCGGAAGATTTATAGTTGGCTCCCTTCGTTTCCGCCAGTCTCTCTCCGACCTCACCGCCAACACCTGCCGTTTTTTCTCGTCTTCTCCCTCTTCTTCTGTCTCTCTCCCTGCGTCTACATCTGTCTCCCCTCCTTTTCCAGTGCGTATCTGTTTATGTACATCGATCTATCTGTATAGATGTTCGCCTTCCTCTATCCATGTTCATAGACCTCCGTATATCTACATCGGCCTCTCTCTCTATATATATGTGCACCTCTTCCTCTCTTTCTCTCCCCCTGTCTTCTCTATGATGTCTACACATGTCTGCCCATGGGGCTCCATGCCCCCTGCACGCCCACCGAACGACACTTTGAATAGACACGCGTCTCCTCTCGGAAGGCATCGCGTCCTTTTCTTCCTCTCTGCCTCTCCCTCTCTCTCTCTCTTTGCGGCCCTCTCTCTATCTCTCCCTCCCGCTCTTCCGCTCTCTCCTCCTTCTCCTCTTCTCTCTCTCTCTGTGTCCCCTTCTATTTCTCCCTCTCTCTCTCCCCTTCGCCTTCTCTCTCTCTGTGTCTCTCTCCTTCCCTTCCCCTCTCCCTCCCTTTCCCTCTCCCTCTCTTCCCCTCTGTCTCTACTCGTCCTTCCCTCTCTCTCTCCCTCTATTCCGCTCTCTCTTTCTCTCTCCCCCTCGCTTTCTCGCTCTCTCTCTCTGTCTCTCTCCTTCCCTCTCTTTCCCTTCCCCTCTCCTTCCCCTTCCCTCTCCTTCGCTTTTCCTCTGTCTCTCTCCCCCCCTCTATTTCCCTCTCTCTGTCTCTCCCTCCTTCCCTTCCCCTCCCTTCCCCTCTCCCTCTCTTTCCCTCTGTCTCTACTCGTCTTTCTGTCTCTCTCCCCTTCCTTTCCCTCCCTTCCCTTTCCCGCTCTCTCTGTCTCTCTCCTTCACTTTCCCTCCCTTCCCCTCTTTCCCTTCCTGCGCTTCCCTTTTTCTGCAACCTGTCTCTCTGTCTGTCTCTCTCCTGTTTTTCTCCCCCCGCTTCTCTTTCCCGCTCTTTCTCTCTCTGTCTGTCTTTCCCTCTCTCCTTCTCTTTTTCTCTCGTCTTCTCTTCGTATACATTTGGGCCATCGAGGCACACGTGAAATTCACCCGCGTTCACACACACACACACACATATACAGAGGCATCCCCTGCATATCTAAAGGTACAGGCATCCCAATATATACACGCTTACTCACGTCTCTGCCCGTATACAAATACGCAGACAGAGACTCACCTCTTTGTCTTTCCTCCTTCTCTTTCTGTCTGTATGACCTGTTCATGTTTACGCGGCCCATACATAGCCTTTCACACACACACCCACACATATACGCAGCAGCGATCGCCTACCTGGAGACGTCGCCGCCCGTGCCCAGGGGCAATCGCATGTATGTAGACATCGGTACACTCCCCCGTGAGGCTTGTCTGGGGCTTTCAGGAGTGAAGAGGAGGGGGAGGACTACTTCGTTGAGACGAACACCACCTGCGGGCGTGTCTAGACGCGGACACGCGTGTCTGGCTGGCTACACTTGTAGACACATGCAGTGACGCGGTGCGGGTGTGCGTGTGTGTGGGGAGGACGGCAGCAGCAGCAGAGCCGCTGGCGAGATAAAACGACAGACACGCACCCGTCGCGCAGCCACTGCGCCGCCTCACGGGTCGCTCTTTTGTTCGCATGCGGCAGTGGAGAAGCCTGGGGGGTATGTCTGTGCGTGGGGCCGTGTCTGCGACTGTCACGGCGGAAGTTAGAATGAGAAGTATGCGTGAGGGAGTGGAAGGGCAGGGATATGCCTGCGTCTCCTGCGCGGCTCTGTGGTCGGGGGAGGCAAGATTCGATCTACAAGCCGAACGACTGGCAGTCCCAGCAGTGTAGTGGCGGACTGTGCGAGGAGTTTGGCATGTACTGTGTACTCCGCGTCGTTGCGTAAATCTGCCTGCCCAAGTCTTCTACGTATCTGTTCTCCAGGTATAGGGGGGGAGGGGAGTTTGCCGGAGTCTTCTACCTATGTGTGGAAATCGCGAAGATTTGCGCAAGGCGGGGGAAGGGGGACGGGAACGTTTTGTTGTCGAGTGGCTCTGCGGAAGTGCGGGTGCGGCGGCACGCTTGTATCAGTTTGTCTCTTTCGACAAGGAGAGGCATGGGTGGTGCACGGAAGGGCAGCTGCAGCTGCCGTGAGGAGATTTTTGCACTTGAAAGGGTGCGAGTCGCGCAGTGCCGTCAGCGGGCAGCGGGCGTCGTGGACGCGCTACAGGCCTTCGGCACCGCGGCTTCTGTGCCTGTGTAATAACTGCCTCGTCACCTTCGCCGCTGCTGCTGCTACTGCGATTGCTGCTGGTGCTGCGACTGCTCCTGGTGCTGCAGCTGCGACTGCTCCTGTCGCTTTCGTCCTCCAGTTCTTCTTCTTCCTCGTGCCGCTCGGCGTCTTGCAGCGCGCACGCGCGCAACACTGCTGCTGGTGGTGCTGTTGTCGCTGTGACGACTCCTGCTGCTACTGTTCTTCCTCCTCCTCGTTCTCTTCCACCTCCTCTGTCTCTTGGCGTTACTGCTGCTCCTGCTGCGCGGTGTTTGCTGGTGTTGTTGTTGCCCTGCAACGACGCCTGCTGTGGCTGCTGTTGCCGCGACTGCTGCTGCTGTTGCAGCATGGAGTGGAAGCGTTCCTCACGGAAGGCGGGGACGAAAGAACTGCCGCAGCTGCGTTGCAGCAGGAGATTGTGCGGCGTTGGGTCTTTACTCTAAACGAGCAGCAGCTAGCTGCTCATGCAGCGTATCTCCTCTCGCGGGCACATGGCATATATCGGGTAAGCAGCACCTGCCACACGAATATGAATAAGAGCCGCAGCACCAGTGGCGGCCGCGGGGGCAGAAGCAAAACCAGCTGCATGGGAGAAAAAGCTGCAGCAGCAGTAGCAACAGCAGTGGCGCGGCGGAGGAGAGCAGCAACAGCAGCAGGATAGCTGCAGTGCGGGCAGCCAAAGGAAGGCAGCAGTAGCAGCAGCAGGGTAGCGGTAGTGGAACGGGAAGCTAGCAGCAGACCAGCGTTTGAAAAAGAAGGAGGAGAGGAACAGCAGGGAAAGAAATCGGCCGCAGACGCAGCAGGTAGCGTAGTGTCGAGGAGCTGCAGAACGGAATTGGAGCAGCAAGACACATGGGACCGTCGCTATCAGCAGTGTAGCGGAAGAAGATACCTACACCAGCAGATATGTACTAACAACAAACAGATTCGACTTCTGCGTCAGGTGCGAGAAGAGTGATACGCGGCAGCGGCAGATGGGCAGAAGCACCGGCAGCAGGAAAACAGAGGCAGGAGGTCTGATGCAAACCGAGCCTCAGGTCCACAGAGGCTTCTCGTTCAGCCAGCAGCAGCAGCAGCGTAGGTTACTTCCCCTTTGCTTCTACCATTCGCAGACTGCTTCAGGCAGGTGCAGCTGCTGCAGAGTGCTGCTGCTGCAGATTGCTGCTGCTGCAGATGGATACTTCTGCTGCTCAGCGGCTGACCCTCTGCTGCTATTGCTGTCACGCGCATCGCTGCTGCCATGCAACTGCGGCTGCGCCTGCGGCGACTGCTGTTCGCTACTCACTGGGACGTGAGTACATGAATCCTGCTGTCAAATGCTGTTGCTGTTTTCCTGCTGCTGCTATTTCGCTGCTGCTGCTGTTTCCCTGCTGCAGACGCTTGGGAAGGGGTCTCGCGCCTGCCCAGCAGTGGCTTGTCAACTGGCAGATGCGTTTTTCGTCGGCGGCCGGTTTGCTGCTGCGTGCGACCTGTACGGCACTCTCGCGCATGCATTTGGTGTAAATGTAAAGGGCGTATCTGCTGCTGCTGCCCTCGCAGCTGGCGATCCGAGCAGCAGCAGCGGTCGGCGAGGAGCAGCAGCACCGAGTCGCGGCGGCGGCGTGAGGAGCAGCAGCAGAAGTAGCGAACCCGAGTGCCGAAGCGGAGGGAACGTGCCACTGCAGCAGCAGCAGCTTCCGAGCAGCAGCAGCAGCACCTTCGTGAAAAGCAGTGGACGAACAACACCGACGGCGGACCGGGGGGCGCTATATCCCCACCCATCCGGCGCCGCTGCTGCTCGTGGCAGCACAGGGTTAGCCTCCCTCTCCTCTCCTCCCTCTTTCGCTTCCTCTTTCTTCTTCTTCCCTTTCCACCCCATTAATTCTCTTTTGTTTCGACCTGCGTGCGCCCCTCTCCATATAATCAAACAACTGCTCCTATGTCTCTTTTTCTCTTCTTCTCTATGTACAAGCCCTCGTCTACCTTTGAAGCTCCTTACTTGTGTATATAGACGTACACATTCCCACACGTCCTTGCACACATATATATATATGTCTCTTTTTCTCTTCTTCTCTATGTACAAGCCCTCGTCTACCTTTGAAGCTCCTTACTTGTGTATATAGACGTACACATTCCCACACGTCCTTGCACACATATATATATACATATATGTGTATACGGTACAGGTACCTATACAGTCTTGCATGAATGCATGTATGTGTACATATATATCATTTACGTGTCGATATTCCTGCAGTATGGCTTTACGTGTGTAGCTACCCCGAGTGTCGCCACGCGGAAGCGTTTGTACGCGTGAACGTTTGTTCGTATTGCTGCTCTTCGTGAGAGACCCGCGTCGAGGTGGCTGTACATATCTGCGGAGGAATTTCTTTCCATCGACTGAAAGTTCTTCCTCCTCATCACTTCGTCTGCGCGTCTTCACGTACATCCAAGTGGTTATATATTTATATAGACACACATACATGGAGGAAAATATATACATACATGTTAGGGTGTACACACACATATACATAATGTATGTAGGTATACGCACATAAGGATGTACACACACACATATATACACATATATATATATATATGTGGGCACAGAGCCATATATATATATATATGTACATCACGATGTGCTTATATGAGTGGAGACGTGTCTATATGTTTATATATATATAGACAGATAGATAGTTCGGCACAAGGACACATTATATACAGATGTGTATAGGTGTATGTAACTGTCTCTGTCTCTGTATGTGTCTGTAAGAGAGAGGGGGACTTCTACGTATTATCGTGCAGACTCTGAGCGGCGCCTTTTTCATATTTTTGACTCTTCGTGGTCTACACATAAATTTGTTTGTATGTGTGTGACACAAAGAGATGCACAGGTTTAGGTTGACTCTTACGCAGGGAAGTAGGCAGGTTGACTGATGTGTGCACCCCGTCTTGGTCTATATATAAACATGGCTCCACATATATATATATATGTACGCTACGTGCGTTCTCCTTGTATTGACTCCTACGTAGGGACGTAGGTAGACAGGTAGATTGACATGTACACCCCTGGTGCAGCGAGTTCACGTGCTGCTGCTGCCCTGCTGCTGGCGCTGGCTGTGCATGTGTGTGCGTGCGCGCAGATGGTGGCCGCTGCTCTTCTACGTCCTGGCACGGCTGCTGCTGTGTGTGGCTGCGCTGCTGCGCCTCGACCCTCCGCTCTTCCTTTTCTCTCTCGCCCACTGCAGCACCGACACTCTCCACGGCTACACGCGCAACAGCGGCAGCAGCAGCGCCAGCAGCAGCAAGAGAGGGAAAGGGGAGGATGGACTGTCTTGGAGCAGCGACGAGGGAAGCAGTGGGTTAGCAGCAGGAGGACCGGCAACCACGTCCTCTGCAGTTGCTGCTGCTGGTGTGAGCGAGGAGGATAGTCGCCTTCGCCTTTTTTCATTTTCTTCCCCAGCTGTTGCAGCAGGTGAGATGGTTGCGAGCGCCACAGGTGAAGACGAAGCAGCAGCAGCAGCTGTCCGTGTGCTGCAGGGATGTTCGTCCGACTCTGCTGCTGCTGCTGGGGCTGGCGTTTCTGGTGCTGCTGCTGGCCGGGCTGCTGCAGAGGCTTCAGCTGCTGCTGCTCCTCTTGCTGCGGCGTGGGAGCACCCCACAAATATAAGTGGAATTGCTGCTGCCTTCCAGCTGCTGAATCTCCTCTCTCTGTGCAGCAGCAGCCACGACCCCGACGCAGTGTATCGACAGCAGCTCTTCCGTTTCCTGCTGCGGCAGCTGGTGCCTAAACTCGAACGGCAGCAGCAGCAGCAAAGAGCTGGCAGCGCCCCCAGCTTCACAGCGGCGGCCTGCAGTCCTCCTCCTGCAGCAGCAACAAAGGCAGAAGCAACAGCAGAGGATGCTGGACGTGGAGCAGTACGAGAGGAAGAAGAGAGAGAAACTGCAGCAGAGCTGCGGAAGAAAGTTGCGAAGAGCGATGTAGCAGCAGCGACAGCAGGACCAGCAGGCGCCTCTCTCCCTGTAGTGCAAGCAAAGGGCAGCAGCAGCAGCGGCTCTGTAGTGACTGTGCCGTTGGCAGCAGCAGCAGCCTGGCTCCTGTTCCCCCGCGCAGCAGATATGCGAAGAGCTGCCGCTGCGGCCGTGTGCAGAAGCAGCAGCAAAAGCAGCAGCAGTAGCAGCGATGAGAGAATGACGACTTCGTGTGTTGACTTGTTAAAGGACAAGAGAGACAGCAGCAAGGACCTGGCGCTAGAGCAGCACGAGCTCCCTACTTCTGCTTCATATATTGTCGAAGGGCTACTCTGTGTTGAGCACTCCCTTGGATGCACGCTAGTGGTCAATTCCTGCTGCTCCCTGCGGACGACGGAAGGGCCCCTTGTCTGCCGCTTGCTGCCTTTCCCTGCTGCTGTTGAAGTAGCGACGACAGCAGCCACGGCTGCAGCAACAGCAGCCGGAGCGGGAATAGCAGGAGCAGCAGATGCAGAGGCAGCCGCAGTGTCACCGAGCAAGGCAGCAGAAACAGCGACGTCTTCTTTTTCTCGAGAGGAAGCAGCAGCAGCTGGTGGACGACGTGGGGGAGGAGAAGACACCACGATGCGAAGCAGCAGCAGCAGCGAGCAGCATGATGGCCAGACAGCAGCCGCCGCGACGGTTCCTGCTGCTGCTGCTGCTGCTGCTCCTAGTGCTGCTGCATTTGCGTCAGATACTCGGTCCTTCTTCCAGCTGCTTGTTTACCTAGATTCGTTCACCACAGCAGCTGCTTCTCCTTGTGCTGCTGCAGGCTCCTGTTCTGCTGCTGCGAACGCTCCAGGCGACTCGCGTGGAGAGACGGTTCTCTTCGTGCCGCCCCTCCTTTCTCCTGCTGCTGCTGCTGCTGCCGCGCTCTGTTACAAATCATTGCGTGTGCTGGCCTTGCAGTTCACATGGGAGCAAGCGCCTTCCGTACAGCTCCAGCTGACTTCTCTTTTCCCTCTGCAACTCTCGCCTGCTCCTGCTGCTTTATTCTCTCCTGCTGCTGCTCGTCTTCTTCCTGCTGTTGCACGTCCTGCTGCCGCCGTCTCCTGCTCGCTGTTCTGGCTCCCGCCGGGGGTTGCGGCCTTCCGCCCTCCGCAGCAGCAGCAGGAGGAGAAGGAGAGACAACAGCCACAGGCGACGGCAGGAGAGAAGGTGAGCGGCTTTCCAGCCGCTAAGGATGGAAGAGAAATCGCTTACTTTTCTCTTTCTTTTCCAGGAACACCTGCTGCTATCCCTGCTGTTGTTGCAGGAGGTGGTGATGCTGCTACAGCTCTTTCTCATACTGCTGCTGCTGCTGCTACCAAGCATCCCCCTGCTGCTCCCCGTGCTGCCGCTGCTGTTGTTCCTGCTGCTGTGGCTGCTCTACGCCCCGTTAAAATGTGGACTGGCTGCTGGCCTAGTCCGCTCGCTGCCGCGCTGCTGCAGGACGGGGTTCTCCTTCCTCCTGCGGCTACACCGGCTCCCACGCGTTATACGGAGGACGGTAGCAGCAGCGACACCGATAGCAGTGACTCAGCAGCAGTAGCAGCACCAGAAGGTACTGCAGGAGCAGCAGGGGGAGGCGGAGGAGCAGCAGAAAGGGGGGGAACAGCTGCAGCAGCAGATCGTCGCTTGAAGGAGTTTCTTTTATGGAAACCGGTGATTCATGCCCCTGTGGAACGGAAAGTACGTGTAGATCTCTTGCTGCTGCTGCCGCTCCTTCTCTTCCGTTTGCCACTCCTGCTGTTGTGTCCTCTGGTGGGGCTGCTGCTCCTCTTTCACTAGTCTTTCTCCTGCTGGTGCATGCCGAGGTCTTTCCGCTGCTGCTTCTGCTTTTGCTCTTCTTCCTTCAGGGGGTGTTGCTCTCCCTGCTGCGCATGCGCCTGCGGCGGGTGGCTATACGTGGTGCAGCTGCTGCGTATCTGCCTGCCGCTTCTGCTATTGCTCCCGCTGCTGGCTCTGCTGCTGCTCCTGTTGCTGCTTCTGCTGCTGCTCCTGCTGCTGCTTCAGCTGCTGCGTCTACTGCTACTTTTACCGCTGCTCCCGCTGCTGCTTCTGCTGCTGCTCCCGCTGCTGCTTCTGCTGCTGCTCCCGCTACTGCTCCTGCTGCTGCGTCTGCTGCTGCTCCTGCTGTTGCTTCCGTTGCTGCGTCTACTGCTGCCTCTGCTGCTGCTCCCGCTGCTGCTTCTGCTGCTGATTCTGTGTTGTTGTGGACTACGTCGCTGCGTGCTGTTTCTGTTCTAGTCCTGCTGCTGCCCGAGTCTTGCTGCTGCTTCCGTTCTGTCTCCTATTACTGCTGCCGCAACTGCTTCTCATCCTCCTCTACCAATGCGAGTGTGCCCGTCACTTGCTGAAGCAGCTGCTGCTACATGTCTTTGTGCTTTTGTTGCTCCGCTCTCTATTTTTGCTGCTGCTGCTTTCTTCGCTGCTCTTGCTGCTGGTGCCACTCCTTCTGCTGTTTCTCTCTTGGTGCGGAGCCGCTTCCTCGCCTGCTGTTTCAATATGAGATGCCCCCGCCAGTCATCTTTTTGTCCTTCATGTCTCAGTTGTTGCTACCGCTGTTGCCGCTTCCGGTGCTATTGCTGCGTCTGCGGTTGCGGGTTCTGCTGTTGCTGCGTCTGCTGCTGCTGTTGCTGATACTGCGGTTGCTGTTGCTGCCGTTGCCGTTGCTGCTGCTGTTGCTGCCACTGCTGTTACTGCTATTGCTGTATCCGCTCTTACTGCTGCTGTTGCCGTTACTGCTGCTGCTGTTGCTACCTCGCATGCATGCAGATATCGACTGTCTGGCTTCCGCAGCATTTCTACCGGCTCCAAATTCATCAGCCGGAAGAATCATCTGCGTGGTGGAGGGGAGAAGAAGTGCCGCTGCTGCTGCAGGTTCACGTAAGAAAACTGGCGTTGCTGCCGCCTTATCTTCGGCAGTGTCGCCTGCGTCTCTTCTGTAGCCTCCCGCAGCAGCAGCAGTCACGCACCAGGAGCGGCAGCAGCAGTGCTGCACCGCCACCCGCAGGGGAAGCAGGAGCAGCAGCTGCACCAGAGAGAGCAACGCGAGAGAGCGAAAGGAGGGGAGTGTGGGCGGGTGAGCAGGAGAGAAGAAGCACAACAGCAGTAGCAGGAGCAGAGGAGGAAGAACGACTGAGCCTCGGTGGCCACCGACAGGTATCTCTCTCTTCCTCTATATCTTTCTCTTCCTCTTCTACGTCTAGCAGCAGAAGACCTAAGCGTGCCGCTGCTGCTGCCTCTTCTCAGTTTCTCTTCCGAGTCTTCGTAGAAGAGGCAGAAGCAGCAGCAGCAGCGAGACCGCGACAGCAGCAGCAGCAGGAAGAAGGAGCGGAAGAAGGGGGAAAGACGCAGCACCAGAGGAAGGAGAAGGCTGCTGCTGTCGCTATGGACAGACAGAAAAGGAGATACCGTAGCTTGCGGCTGCTAGACGTCCCGGCGTATCCGCTCAAGTTGCCTGCAACAGCAGCTGCCTCTCCCCCAGCCAGCAGCAGCAGCACGTGTACGATCACGCAGCGACAGCTGCTGCAGCAGCAGCAACTGCACCAGCAGCTGCAGCAGCAGCACCAGCAGGACGGGCAGCAGCAGCAACAGATTGTGCTGCGCGTGTCGTTCGGGGAAACTGCTGCTGGCGTCCATGTCGCGCCGCCTACAAGCCGCTGGCACAGCAACAGCAGCAGCAGATACTGCTTCCATCCACAAGCCTGCAGAGAGCCTGCTTTTGCTGCTGCTGACGACAATGCTGCCGCTGCTGCTGCCGGTCGCCAGGCCGTTGCTGCTGTGAGGAGTGGATGGGACGCTGCTGCTGCTAGTAGTGCTGCTGCTGGGGCTGTGAAGAGTGGAACCACTCCTGCTGCTGAAGGGCCGTGCATCTGTGCCGCGCTGCAGCGCTATCGCGCGAGAGGCTATTGTCAGCAGCAGCGGCATGCAGCAGAAGCTTCCTGGGCTGCAAGCAGCAGCAGCAAAGCAGCAACGGTGGGGCAGCAACAGCAGCAGCGGGAAGAGAAGGTGGCAGTGGAACAGCAGGAACTGCTACTGCTGCTGCCGACAGAACAGCAGCAACAGCAGCCACTCGAGGAAGCAGAGGGAGACGTGCATGCAGCGGGAGCAGGAGACGAGGGCGGCGAAGCAGAGACAGCAGCATTGCCACGAAACGTAAATGTTTTTTCATTTGTTGTAGACGAAGAAAGTACCTGCCACTTGCCCAGCCGCAGTCAGCAACAGACGCCTGTGACAGGAGGCAGCTGCGCTTCAGAATCTGCTGCCGTTGCTGCTGGGGCTGCTGGTGCAGCGGCGCGGTTGCAGCACTTGTCACCCAGAAAAGAAGAAACAGCAACAGGCGGAGGACGCCACCCAGGGGCAGCAACAGCAGCAGCACCTAATGCAGTAGACGGAAATGCAACGGGAGAAGCACCACCAGGCGAAGCAGCAGCAGGAGACGCAGCAGCAGGAGACGCAGCAGAAGAAGAAACAGCAGGAGGAACAACAGCAGCGGGAGAAGCAGCGGCAGCTGGAGACGCACCAGCAAGAGAGGCAGCAGCAGGAGAAGCAGCAGCTACAAGCATGCGACGTGGTGCTACGATACGAAGAGAAGACAAACGAGCAGCAGGAGTAGCGGGTTGGCAGCGGAACGAAGAAGCGGATTTTGCCATCCCGTTTCTTCTGCGGGCAGCAGCTAATGGAGTAACAGCCGTATGTATTGACGCGCTGCTAGAATTTGATGCGCCTTCTCCCATCAGCAGCAGCAATGGCATGCAGCAGGACAAGGCTGTAGCCAGGACTCCACAGGCAGCAGGAGGGGCAGCAGGTGGAGCAGCAGGAAGAGCAGGGGGAGAGGCTGACGCAGCAGGGGGCATCGCCGACGGCGGTATAACTGAAGGCATGCGAGGCAGAGCTGCTGCAAGGAAAGGAGAAGAGGGGAAGCGGCAACAGAGTAGAACTGCGTATTTTCTGCATGCGAGCTGCCGCTTGAATCTGCAGCAACCGCTCCAGCTACAGCTGCGAGCAGCGCCGCTGACGGTAGCTGGCGGCGGCGACGACGGGCACGCAGCAGGCGACCTTCCTCTGGTGTACGTACACCTCAAAAACACCTCCTCGCTGCCTCTTCGCATGCATGGGGTACGTCTGCTGCAGCTCACCCGACATGAAACGGCGACGAAACGCTGTAGCTCACCAACGGCAGCGGCTGGAGAGACAGAGGGAGCCAGCAGACCAGCAGCAGCACCAGCGGTACGCAAAGACGCTGCAGCAACCGCAGCAGCAGGTGTCGTAGGACAAGTGGTCGGCGAAGAAGCAGACGGTGGCAATCCTCCTGCTGCTCCAGCTGCACACACAGGAGCACCCGCTGACGAGCTAGTAGCTGTAGCAGCAGGAACAGCTGCAGTGGTCGGTGGAACAGCAGCCGCAGGAAGGAGTGAAGAAGGCAGCGGAGCCGTTGGCTCTCTCTCGACGGAGCGCAGCGACGAGGCGTTGCAGCCAACGAAACTGCGACAGAACTGCTGCAAGCGTTGCAATGGAAGAAAACTTCGTACTGCTCAAACAAGCTGCAGGAGAGAAGCACTCTTCACAGAGGAGAGAGACGAAGTCATGCATGCCATTGAAGCAGCAGCAACATCGACAGCAGCAGGAGCAGGTACATGGACAGCAACAGCGGGAGAAGGAGGCGGAGGTGTAGCAGCACGCCTTGCGCAGGGAGATGGAGAAGGAAGAGCAGCAGGAGTAGAAGAGGACAGGGAGAGCAGCACCAGGTGGATTGAGAGAGAAGACGCACTTATTAGTGAAGGGACTCCTTCGGTGCTGCAGCAGCAGGACGTGTGGAGTGCCTTGCTCGACCTGCGTTCCTGCGCTGCCTTGACCAGGCAGCACGCGACAGCAGCAGCAGCGGGGCAACGAAGCGACGGTGCTGCTGCAGAAGCAGCGGCAAGAGACAACGCCGCAGCAGTAGCTGCAGGGACACGCTCCCCAGCAGCAGCAGAGGAGGAGGACCACGAGAATGACTTGCTCGCAGCAACGACCTTGTCTCACCCCAGCAGCAGCAGCAGCTCCCACCAGTCCCTCGCTATCTACACGCATGCGGTACGGGCAGTCGCTCTTCCCCGTCCTTTTTCCTGCGCTCTCTCTCGCCGTGGAGATACATGCAGACACACGTGTCCAGTACTGTGACCACTCGGATGGATATGTGCACCCACAGACATTTATATGGCTATACATATAAATACATCAATATATACGTAAATCAATATATATATATATATACGTGTCCGTATACGTATGCAGATTGACTATACGCACGGTTATATATATATATACGTGTACATGAGTCTGTGTCTGTAGAAACATGTGTGGGTGCACAGATGTACAGATGAGGTGTAGCGGCCTCGCTTGCTGGTTTACGTAAGCATATATATATATATATATAGGCGTGTGTTAAGAAGATATGCGGACGCGTCTCCACATACGTATATATATATATATACACATATGTGTGCTTCGATGCTCGTGTAGGGAAAGGTGTGTATGCAGACTTGTCCTGAGGTGTGGCTGGACGACTTTTTTGTTGCACTGCTGCCGTGCTTAACACGAGGTGGTGCAGGTGATACGAGAAAAGAGGCAGAAGCGCCGTTCGGGCGTTCTACTGCCTAAACGACGGCTGAGATGGTCCTGCTGCTGCCGGCTCGCTGCGACGCTCTATGCTGCTGCTGATATGACCTGCTATTACTTTCCCTGCTGCTGGTGCTGCTGTGACTTGCTGTTACTTTCCCTGCTGGCGCTGCTGCTGTGATTTGTTGTTACTTCCCCTGCGATGTTCCTGCGATGACTTGTTGTTACTTCCCCTGCTGGTGCTGCTGTGGCTTCCTGCTGCTTTTCGTTTTAGTCGCTGTGGTTGCTGCACTCGCGGGTGCTGCTGCGGTGTCTCTGCTGCTGCTGCTGCGTTGCCGTTGCTGCTGCCGTCGCTGCGAGTGCTCTTTAGCTGCTGCCACTGCTGCTTCTTCTCCTTCTCCGTTTCTTCCCTTGCATCGCGGTACCAGCTGTTTCTGCTCTTTGCGCTGGTGCTGCTGCTGCTCGTCATGCTGCTGCTGTTGCTAGTCTTCGTGCTGCTACTGTTGCGGCGCTTCGTGCTGCTGCCGGTTGTTCTTGCTGCTGCTGCAGCTGTTGCGCTGTGCTGTGGCGCTTCTTGCTGTTGCTCCGGATGCTGTCGCCGCGCGCCTTCTGTGCGGCTAAGACTGCTTTCCCCGCCGCTGCCGTTCCTGACTAGCTGTCGTGGGCCTTTGGCTTATTCTTCTGGCTGCTGCTGTCAATAGTTGTCCTGCAGCTCCTGCTGCCATTGATGAAGTACTGCTGCTGCTGCTCGTGACACTGCTGTTCCTGTCGATGGCCGGCGTCTGCCTCCTCTTGCCGCTTCCCTCGCCTCTGCTGCTGCTGTCACAGCGCAGGCGACCGCGCCGCTGCTGCTGCTGCTGTTGCTGCTATTGCTATTGCTGCTGTTGCTGCTGCTGCTATTGCAGCTGCTGTTGCTGCTGCTGTTGTTACAGCTGCTGCTGGTGGTGCTGGCATGCTGTGTCGCTGCCGCCGCTGGTGCGGTCCTGATGTGTTTCTGCTGCTGGTGCGGCTGTGGCTCCCTGCACTGCTGTTGCTGCAGCTGCTAGTGGAATTTTCTAAGGCAGATGCTGTCGTGCCCTACCCCTTCGACGTCCTGCAGCAGAAGACGCCTCTTCGACGCCGACAATTGGTTTGTCTCACTCCACCACTGCATATATATGTATATATACATGCATATATGTATACACGTGTATATATATATATATATATATTTGTATGTACATATGTATGTACACGTGTATACATATACATATATGTATGTATATATACATATATATGCGTGTATCCTATCTACATCAATATACACTATACAGGAGCATCGGATCACCAAGCTATTCGTATCACATACGTGTATATACACCTCTGTTTTTCCAGACGTGCACAGCTGTCTTCTGACACATATATATATATATATATATGTATGACGCTTTTTATCCCGCTCTCTCTCTCTTTCTCTCCGTCTGTCTCTCTCTGTACAAACCTATAGAAGTATATATATATATGTATATATATACATATATATATTCTCTCACACCCAGACGTACACACACACAGACGACCACACACACACACACACACAGAAACGTATACGCACATACACACACATACATATATACACACACACACGTTCACAGATACAAATGTACATATATTTACATATATATATACATATATATATACATATGTAAATATATGTACACATACACATATATATATGCGTCTTGTTCACATGCACATATATAGATGAGAGATGTGTAGGGGGAGGTAGGTGTGTCTTGACAGGTCGATATACAGCGATGCCCGTGGACTCCCTTTTTCGCTTCTTCGACTAGTTAGTATGAAATGACGCCAATTTCTCCCTTCCCCTCTTCCCTGCCCGTCCTCCCGATGCCTGGAGCACCGCCGCCTCAGCTGGAAGTCCCTGTTCATTTTTTCTTTATAGCAGTTTCAGCCCGAGGCTCTCCGCCTCCCCTCCCCCCCCCGTGCTGAGAGTGACGCTCGCGCCGCCTCTCCATCGAGACGCCGCACCGCGCGCAAGCGTGCGTCTCGTCTCTTTATTTGTTTGTACTCAACGCCGTCTCTGCGTGGTGGAACATGAAGCGCCGCTCTTACCTTCCATTTTCGGTCTCGGCAGGCTCGTAGATAAATACCTCCTGTCCCCCTTCAACGCAGTGCTGAACCTCTGTGTGTGTGCGGAGAGGGAGACACACACGAAGGATTCTATTTGTCTCCGTTTCCCTGTAAATGCGGAGACAAACAGAGAGAAGTAGACAAATTCTCTTATACGTCCAACGACGTGCGCAGTGAGAAATCTTGAACCACTGTCTCCTCACAGGAAGGACGTATATATATATATATGCGTGCAGGTGAATGTATGTGTGTGTATGTTTGTATGCATGTATGTATATGTGTATGTGTATGTATGTATATGTATATGTATGTATGTATGCATGTATGTATATATGTATGTGTATGTGTGTATATGTATATGTATGTATGTATGCATGTATGTATATATGTATGTATGTATGCATGTATGTATATATGTATGTATGTGTGTATATTTGTATGTATGTATGTATTTATTTATGTATGTATGCGTGTGTGTATGTGTGTGACTTTCGGACGACTGTTTTCTGTGGATGGATGTCCCTCCGAGTCTGCTTGTCTTCTTCTCTTCTTGCTTCTGGTGCTCGCTGTTGTGTTTGTACTGCTGCTACTGCTGTTTCTGCTGCTGCTGTTGCTGTTTCTGCTGCTGCTGTTGCTGTTTCTGCTGCTGCTGTTGCTGTTTCTGCTGCTGCTGTTGCTGTTTCTGCTGCTGCGGTTGCTGTTTCTGCTGCTGCTACCGCCTCTGCTGCTGCTGCCCCCTCTGCTGCTGTTACCGATTCTGCTGCTGATGCTGCTTCGGCTCCTGATGCTGCTGCTGCTGCTGCTTCTGCTGCTGCTGCTTCTGCTGCTGCTGCTGCTTCTGCTGCTGCTGCTGCTTCTGCTGCTGCTCCTGCTCCTGCTGCTTCTGCTGCTGCTCCTGCTCCTGCTGCTTCTTCTGCTGCTCCTGCTGCTGCTGCTT